>JACVVK020000234.1:877500-910000 GCA_018292915.2 Batillaria attramentaria
CTGAAGACAGCCTGCCATCACTTGCGCCATTGAGGATCCCTCTGGGTTCAAAGCTGTTCAAGGATGACATAGTGCGCGACCTTGTGTTTGAGAGCACCGAGACAATTTTGGCCCGTCACGGTAGCGCAGTGAGCGCCATTTCCCCACTGTGCACAGAGGTACTTTCCACTGAAAGACTCTGTGCCCCAGAGAGTGCATGTGAAAGCCTGAGAGTTGTCTCCTTCCATCTCCCACCAGCATGCACGTAACACAGACACACACAGACACAGACAGACAGACAGACAGACAGACAGACAGACACACACACACACACACACACACACACACACACACACACACACACACACACACACACACAGCCCCCGAAACAAATAAGAAAAGAAACCGACAGGCTATCAATACGTTCTGGTTGGAACAGCAGCGTCGAGGCGTGCCGCTACACAAGTGTTTTTCAGGCGCCGTGGACGGAATGGCAAACACATTGTGAAGGGTGCCGATTTCTCACCTACTGTGACTGCTCTCAGAAAACCTGTCCTAGCGAACACGCACTAAAATACTAGTGAGAGACAATTAAAGTCTCAATGCGTATGACAGGCACACAACAGCATGTCGAAATCTTTGCATCTTATCCGCTGAATCTGTTCATCGGAATCAGTCCTTGTATCACAATAATTATAGCGTCTGAGACCATTGTGAAAACTCTGGCCAGCGTGTACGTATTTCTAGAAGTGTACCGGGAAATCAGCAGACGACGTGATTTCGTTGCGGACTGAGGACCAGCTGGACGGCGCTGGTTAATTGGTGGTTATTTTTAGAAGCTTTGTCGAGTCCCAGTCTGTTCACGAATGGGCCGTAGTTCAAAGAATGTGGTATTTCTCTAACATTCGACGCGATACAGTCACAAAAAAACGGTCACAATGGCCTAATGAAATGGTCTTATATCTGGCAAACAGCGTAAGAATTTTGAAAGCTGCGTGTTTCCACCTTAGCAGCGTTACGAACATACAGGCTTTAAGTACCAGCTGGCATGTATACAGTTTTCGCGAGTTCGTGCAGTTTCTTCGGAAAAGCAAGAAAGGCAGAAACTGCCGCACAGAAACAACACATCCACATCACAGTCAAGTTGTCCGGCCTGTCATTTCACACGGACGGAAAATATCATGCAGACTTACAGTACCATGCAGGTCATGCTTGCAAATCGTCATTTCCATCCTCTCTCGCGCAAAATACGGCGTACTTGAGGTTACAGTTGTAACTACGTTGCGCTGTGAGCATTTTATAGACTGACGTTGACAGGGGAGAAACAACAACAACAACAACAACACCCCCTCCCAATTCATTTCTGTATTTTGCAACAGCGCCGGAAAAGTCAAACATCGTTGGATGAATCTTCTTGTACCTCTGCCAGACGACAATTTTCGCGCCAGTCAGCGAAATGTGGCAAGAATGTGACAAACAGATGATGGAGGGAGGCATTAAGTGTAATAACTCTGACTCACTACCCGAGCAGTGTGTGTGTGTGTGTGTGTGTGTGTGTGTGTGTGTGTGTTTGTGACCCGTGATCACATGACCACAAAAAACATCAGCCTAGCATCTGGTGCAGGCCATTCTCCCCCCCCCTCCCTCCCCCCCGCTCACCCTCCCTCCCCCACGACTTTTTCACACATTGTGTTTTCCTCTCGAAATACGTCATACTGACAGCGTAACCCCAGCTAACTCTGGAAGGAAAAACATGAGGTTATCACTAAATCAGTAAACGTGAATTGACTTGGCTTCCCACTGTGTCGCAGCTGTTCCGCGCTGACAACAGCTTGCGAAACAAATTGCCCTTTTGGGACAATAAAGATTTATTGAATTGAATTGAATTGAAATACAGGACGCGTAAGCGGAGGTTATGAGCAGCTGCTGAGACTCTTTCTGAGACAGTATATAACAGTATATATATATATATATATATATAGGGGAAGTAAGTAAAGCTGAGAGCGCTCCCTAGATCTAGGAGATGTGTGCTTTGTATACCATTAGACAAGTCCGCCTTGCCCTATATTGGCTACAAGCCACAGTGGAGGGGGGGGGGGGGGAATCTACCATCCTACCGCTGAAACGTCTAACAGATCTAAGGGTATCTCACCATTCATAGGGCCCCCATTCCCCTCCCAGCGGGAGGAAAATGGTCGGTACAACCAAGGCCATATGAATTGGTGATTTTAGCCGCTCACGACCATGGTTTCGGGTCAATGGGACCCTCATCAGGTGAGCATGCGGCGATACCCACGAGGGCTGCAGCGTCCAACCAGCACTAAAAGGCTGCCCCAGAATAATCTGGTGCGTCTCCAGTACTAGCAGACGTCGCTACCCTAAAGGTCTGCAAGAGGTTTCAGCGGAAAAAGACTAAATAATTTAGAAGGAGCAACTGCCTAGGTGTAATGTCATGTAATTACATTTAATATAGAAAAGAAACACAGGCGTCGCTAAAGCCGAAAACATGCGCTCAATCAGGTCAATTTGAAAGTAGGGGAAGTAAGTAAAGCTGAGAGCGCTTTATAGTTGTGTTATTTATAGTTATTTCCCATGCCTTTCTGGCGGACTGACTGGAACCATGGTCGTGAGCGGCTAAAATCACCAATTCATATGGCCTTGGCTGTACCGACCATTTTCCTCCCGGTGTGAGGGGAATGGGGGCCCTATGAATGGTGAGATACCCTTAGATCTGTTAGACGTTTCAGCGGTAGGATGGTAGATTCCCCCCCCCCCCTCCACTGTGGCTTGTAGCCAATATAGGGCAAGGCGGACTTGTCCACTGGCATACAAAGCACACATCTCCTAGATCTAGGGAGCGCTCTCAGCTTTACTTACTTCCCCTACTTTCAAATTGACCTGATTGAGCGCATGTTTTCGGCTTTAGCGACGCCTGTGTTTCATATATATATATATATATATATATATATATATATATATATATATATATATATATATATATATGTGATACCCCTGACGTAATAAGTTTGAAACTAGAACTAAATCTCTCCCGACGTAAGAAGTTTGAAACTAGAGCTAAATCTCAGGCTGGCGTAGTCTCTTTTCGTGCGTCATGCCCCATATGCACGCGTAAGGACACAAAATGACCGTGGGGTCATGTTTGGTAGGTTTTGTTTTTTTAGGTACCCTGTCTGGCAAGTATACTAATCTGTAGTGATTTTTGTCGTCAAGATAAAGCGTGATTTTCGTGATTTTCGTGTTATGTAGGTCAAGGCAGACGGTCACAAAAAGAGACATGGTGCCAATGAAGCTGGGCCTTTTTTGCACAGAGGTGGGACACAAGTGAGGCAAGCGTGTTTGTGTGAACTGCCTTTCTGGCCTAAAGAGAAAGTAGACGTGCATTATCCAGTGAAGCCTGAGCGGAAAGGAGACATTCAAATTTTTTAAAACCCCTCTCAGGTACGTGCCTTTGAATGGTCTGTTCACGGCAGTAATTGTTTCTTGATTGAATGGGGAGCCGGCGTGCCCGTATGGTAGATCGTTGGACTTCTAATGCTCGGGTCGTGAGTTCGTATCCCGGCTGGGGCCAAATACTTGTGCTAGCTTTTTCATCGTTGCCTCGTCTGTGCTGGTCTTTTTCAACGTTGCCCCGTCTTTGTTATCACCCGTATGTGGTGGAAAAGGACGTCAAACCCCCAAACACCCACCCTTCTAGATTGAAGCAGTTTTAGGGGTGACAATGATGCCTGAGGCTAATACGGAGACCCAGTGAATTGGTGTCCTTCGCCCTGCAGCAACCATGACGATGGAGACTCCGCTTTGACTAAAACCTTCCATTACAAAAGCTTGTGTTTTAGTTCTGGATATAAACTCTAGAAATTACCATAGCAACAGCACGTGCACTTCTAGATGTTGAAGGGAAGGCACAAACCATGCGAAGTGGACCGTGACATCTGTCCGTCGATTGGTGTTACACTGTACTATTTCCGGACAGATTGCAGCTCGGCTGGCGGTTCTGCGGCTGGTATTTCCATCGTCACGTCAAGTTCTTCCATTGTTAATTTGATAGGATCGATTTGTTTCACGGCAGCTGTAGACACTGATAGAGAGGAGCGTGTTTTTTTTATATATTATTTTTCCTTCGAGTGTGTATGTTCGTCAGGCTTTCCATTGAAAACTGGGACCCTCTGTCCATGTTCATGTGTGTGTGTGTGTGTGTGTGTGTGTGTGTGTGTGTGTGTGTGTGTGGGTGGGTGTGGGTGTGGGTGTGGGTGTGGGTGTGTACGTGTGTGTGGGTGGGTGGTTGTGTGCGCTCCGAATCTGTCCTATAAATATGATGTATTATTATTATGATGATGATGATGATGATGAGATGATGATCATAAATTACACTGACAGATAACCCCGGTTTGTAATGTGTTCGTGTCCAGTGTGTAGGAGAATGCAAGTGATTCACGTGAGCGTGCGTGTTGGGTTCAGTTCGCGACTCTTTCAGCCAACTCAAGAATTTGGTATGGTAGACAGACTTCTTCTCGGCGCACATATCGATCTCTTCTGTAACGCTCATGGCGCCGCAGGGCTGGAGGACGAAGCAGTGGAAGCCTGCTGCCGCTAGGCGCTACTTTATGTGCAAACCTTCACCCTGCTATTCACTCTGGTGCGTGCGACAGTATTTCTGTTTACCACGCCACCTTTGAAAGATGGACGTGGGATATTTTCTTTTTTAGCGTGCACACTTAATATTTGTGCGTGCGTGTATATACGAGTGCGGGACAGGCACCGTAAACAAGTCTGCACGCGATTTTGACTCGATTTGGAAAGGAAAAATCCATTCAAATTCCTGCCCACCAGGGTTTCGAACCGGGCGGCTCAGGATCCGGTCGGATACCTTAACCACTTGACCAAATCCCCTTGCAGAAAAAAAATCGCATTGATGGGAGGCCTGGATGGGTATGGTATCCCACTGGCAGTTGTCAGCCTGATGGCAACATCTGCAACCAGTCACTGACAAGTATAGTGACCTTTCTCCTAAAGGCACAGAAACTGCTTCTAAAAGAACTCGGGTTGCAAAAAAAAAAAAAAAAATCGCATCCGGTCCCAGCCTCCACCTTGGTAAATGAGAATGGCTACAGCACCCCCCTCCTACAATTATCGGCCGCATCAGAACGATCGCTACCCGGGGTATCATCGATTGTGTTTCCTCCCGAGCGTTGCAACAGACCCTCCCCATGGTAACGTCCAAACATAACGTACAGTAATGAGAATGGCGAGCTAGGCATATATGGAGCTCGGTGGAAATGGGTAGTGATTGTCAGGTACAGGTGTCCATTAACAATTTCGCGTGCTGTTTATTGCAAGTTAGTGGTGTTTTTAATCTGGTAACCTGCGTACCGCCACCCACGTTAGAGAACAGGGTGGGTGAAGTTTTCGCGTTGCACTTTCTGCCTGTTTGTGTGTATAGGCGTACCGAGACCCACGTCAGTTAGAGAACAGGGTGGGTGAAGTTTCACTTTGCACTTTCTGCCTGTTTGTGTGTATAGGCGTACCGAGACCCACGTTAGAGAACAGGGTGGGTGAAGTTTTCACGTTGCACTTTCTGCCTGTTTGTGTGCATAGGCGTACCGAGACCCACGTTAGAGAACAGGGTGGGTGAAGTTTCACTTTGCACTTTCTGCCTGTTTGTGTGTATAGGCGTACCGAGACCCACGTTAGAGAACAGGGTGGGTGAAGTTTTCACTTTGCACTTTCTGCCTGTTTGTGTGTAGTTTGTACACCACACTGAAGGAAAGAAAACTCGAATACTGTGGCAGTCTGGTGACATTTATGGACAGTCTTAAGCTGGAGTGTACAGGATATGTTCCTGTTTTGAAGCCAGAGATTTTCACGTCTAACTCAGTCGCACGCTGGCGGAAAAATTAAACATTAACTGAAAGGAAAGCTTGGGTTCGAAACGGATCGTTTCCTCTTTCGCCATTTTCAGGTGTATTCGCTGGAGTGTACAGGATGTCTGTCTGTTTTGTAGCCACAGCTTCTCACGGCTAACTCAGTCAATCAATGACGAAAAACTCAAACATTAGCTGACAAAAACAATCTTAGATTCGAATCGCATCGTTTCCTTTTCCGCCATTTTCAGGTGTATTCACTGAAGTATTAGGGCCCTGTGACTGTTTTGTGGTCACAGCTTCTCACTGCTAACGTAGTCGATCATTGAAGATAATATCAAACGTTAGCCGACAAAAACCCTGGAGTCGAAACACTCGCATCATCTCTTCTTCCGCCATTTTCACGCGCATTTGCTGGAGTGTTCAGGACGTGTGTCTGTTTCGAGCTTACAGATCCTTAGAGCCAGGATCATTGACGATAAATTCAAACATCAGTCGACAAAACCTCGATGTCGAAACATTTGCATTGTTCCTGTCATTTCTACCACCAAGTCTAAAAAATATTCCGTCACGTTCCACTTTCAGAAAAAGACTGTTTTCCCATCTACTTGAAACTGAAACACTGAACCAGACGTTTACTTCTCGGTAATAAGAAAGTTTCTTTCAAGTGTCCATTTTGGTGTATAATCTGAACAACCATGTCAGGTGTGTGTGTGTGTGTGTGTGTGTGTGTGTGTGTGTGTGTGTGTGTGTGTGTGTGTGTGTGTGTGAAGGAGAGTGAGAGAAAGATTTTTTTCTTTCGAGTATTTTTTTTTCTTTTCTTTATTTTTGCCTTTTTTTTCTTTTTTTTCTTGTATTTCCCTTTAATCTTGCCATTGTAGTCTTTTGTTTTTGTAGCAACGGCTGATTGAAAAATAATCATTTTTGGTTAAATCACTTCCGTTGGAAAATAAAGTTCGTTCGTTCGTTCGTTCGTTCGTTCGTTCAAGTGCTGGAGCGCTCAGCAGGATCGGTGCCCCCTTTGCAGAACTTTACAGATCCTCACGGCCAACCCATGTTACTCGTTTGACTACAAATTCAAACATCAGTCGACAAAGCCTTAGAGCCGAAACACTCCTTCCTTCCTCCTCTACCCTTTTGTGGATTCGCCTACCCGTGCACAGTGCAGCGGGAAATACATATCAACCGACAATAGGTTGAAATCGAAACACTCTCATCGTTACTCTCTTCTCCAGTCTCCGGTGCAGTCGCCTACCTGTGTCCAACACACACAGCTCGCCCGCGCGTGAAGGCAGCCAGCCCCCTCTGAGAATTGACCGGGCCGAAGTCAGACACACGTAACCGGTTTTGTGTGACGGGGCACTCGGGTGGAAAGAGAACACGGCCACGGCGACGTCACACCGGCCGTTGCCTTCAGTACTGGCCAGATGACCACAGCAGAGCGGACAGTGGACACGAGATTAAGGCGTGTTGCCGGTTTGGCTTGATTTTTGCCTAGGACTGTGTGCATGTGTGTTGTTCTGTGTCCTTCGTTACCAACGGGATACTTTCTGATTCCGGAGTTGTTTTTGTCTTGGACGAGGAGAGGACAGAGGAAGGGGACCCACGCTGACGGATCGCTGGTAGGAACAGAAATATTTTCTGCTATTTCGAATATACGCGAGTGTGTGTGTGTGTGTGTGTGTGTGTGTGTGTGTGTGGGTGCTTGAATGTCCAGCCTTCATTACCCACGAGATACTGTCCTATTACTGGGCACCCTGTGTAAGAAAGAAGTGGAGAGGGGAGGGTTTCTCACACCGATCGATCGCCGGCATGTAATATTCGTTACTTCGAAGGTACGAGATTACGTGTGTGCATGTGAGATCAGTTTTTGTCCAGCCGTCGTCACCAACGGGATGCTTTCTTATCACGGAGAATCTTGTGTTAAAGAGAAGTGGGTTACTCTCCCCCTGACCGATCCCTGGGATGTAATATTTTATGTTATTCCCAAGGTGCGCGACTGATTATGTTGAAGTGAAGTGTTCGTCGTTCGGTGCTCACCGTAACAGCTGTTTCTTCACCGTGTTACTGGTGTTTGTGGAGTTGAACACCAGAGAAGGTGCTTTCAGAAAATAATAGCAGCATGTTCTACCGTAGGTGGCAGATATTTTGTCAAATTATTCTCAGCTCTTAACGTAGACGGTACATTCTGACTGGGGGAAGGGGGGGGGGGAGGGGCTTCGGAAGGGGTGGGTGGGTGGGTGTTTTAGGGTTTAACGTCCTTTTCCACCACGTATGGGTGATATCAAAAACGGGGCAACGAGAAAAAGGCCTGCACAAAATTTGGCCCCAGGCGGGATTCGAACTCACGACCCATGCAAGCATTGAAAGTCCAACCCGTTGCCACTCGGCTAACCCGGCTCCCCTTCCGGAATGGAATTTAGCCGGCATGGTAGTCACGGTCAGCTGCGGACAGGTGGGCGTCACACTCTGTTGATTTCTTCCGCCTACCTGTGAGTGGCTTCATCCGTTCTGTTTCCTACTGTTGTGCATGGTTGATAATTAATGCATCCGTTTGCATGGCTGACGAGCCACTGTTTTGCATGGTTGCAGCAAGTGTGTCTGTCCCCTCAAGCGCATCAACGGTGTCTCTCTCCTGATCAGACAGAACCAAACACATTGCGTATTGAGTCATACGCACTTTGTATTCCCAATCTGTACTGTATTTGTAAGTCCCGAAAACGGTCGCAACGGTCAAATGAAACATCCGTCTATCTGGAATATAGCCCCAGAGCTTCTAAACACCGCCAGTTTTATCCCAGCGGCGTTTCGAACGTAGATGGAAAACTGCCGCTTTCTGGAAAGAGGCGGAGATCATCCCGTTACCGAAGAAGGGGAAGAGCAAGAAAGACCCTCGCAGCTACAGACCAATCAGCCTTCCGAGCTCCGTCGGCAAGCTGCTGGAAAGGTTGGTCAACCGCCGCCTCATCTTCCTTCTGGAGACACAGAGCCCGTTTGACTTTCATTGATCTGAGTTTTTGATCCCCGGCTGGAAACGAACGCTTTCTTCTGGGTATTTCTTCGCTGCTCCACCCTTGATAGCACTCTAAGGTAGTGGATAAGGGTAGGTGGGTGGGTGTTTGGGGGTTTAACGTCCTTTTCCACCACATACGGGTGATATCAAAGACGGGGCAACGATGAAAAAGCCAGCACAAATATTTGGCCCCAGCCGGGATACGAACTCACGACCCGAGCATTAGAAGTCCGACGCTCTACCATTCGGCCACCCCGGCTCCCCGGTAGTGGATAAGGACAAGATACAAGTTATACTACTACTACTGCTGCTACTACTACTAAATCAATCAATCAATCAATCAATCAATCAATCAATCAATCAATCAATCAATCAATCAACAACAAGCGCATTTCTTGAAAATACATCAACTCATTGCGCATTCATACATCACTCACATGCACACAAAACAGCCCGCACCATGGTTACAGGAATCAGTAGAAGGCAAGTTGAAACAGATCAGTTTTAAGCTCTGATTTGAAATATGACAGAGTAGGTTGCTGTCTCACGCTAGCAGGCTGTGAGCTTCAGCGAGTTAATACTTTATCAATCCCGTGAGGGAAGTTGCCATTATGCCCGGTACTTAAAAAACAAAGATAAAACAAAATAAGAACATTAACACTTTGTTGACGCGACTGCTGATCATCAGCAGACACGAATGTTGTCCCTTGACGACGCGTCATTGATTTGGAAGTAGGATGTATGTTTTATCAAAGTTATATCACAAGAAAAAGAAAAAAAAAAAAGAAAAAAGACTTTCCATTGAAATGAACAAAATATTTGTGCTACAAAAACTTTTTTTTTTTAAATGCCAAAAAACGTCCAGTGAGTGGGTCTTCAAAGAGATAAATTAATAACTGCGGCGAGTTACGATTATTAAAACTTAAAATAATGATAACAATCGCATTATAGAGGTACTATAAAACAATAGAACACACACACACACACACACACACTTACTAAACTTTCTGTTCGTACCGTCGTTGAAAAGCCCTAAAAACAGTTGGCACAAAAGACTTAGAATATCGTGCTGTTCTGGATTAATTTGTCTGCTCTCATTCTGCCATTACTCACCATCTGTCTACTGTCAAAGTCCGGTCTGAGCGGGTGTGTCTCGTCCCGTCAAATGTCCATCCATTAGACTAAGGACGTAAAACGCCCAGTGGTTAAACCTTAAAGTCTCTTTACTCGTAATGAGTTCTGGGGGGGGGGGGGGGGGGGGGGGGACTGCCGCTTACAAAGCTCTCATGCTGTTTACCATATGAATAGATGTTCGTTTTAGTGGCCACTGCGATAATTTTTCGTGCCTTTGCGGCTTTGAATAATAGAGAAATATGATTTACTTTGGCCTAACGCTTCCATGCTTGTACAACACGTCGATCGACAGTCGCTAAAGATAGGGTGGGTGGGTGTTTGGGGGTTTAACGTCCTTTTCCACCACATACCGGGGATATCAAAGACGGGGCAACGATGAAAAAAGCCAGCACAAATATTTGGCTCCCAGCCGGGATACGAACCCACGACCCGAGCATGAGAAGTCCAACGCCCTACCATTCGGCCACCCCGGCTCCCCCGCTTAATATAGCCACCAATCAGCGCTGTCTGGTCAGTCTTGGCATGGTATGGTATGGTATGGTATGGTATACTTCTCCTCGGGGCACATATCCATCTCTACTGAAATGCTCACGGCACCGCAGGGCTGGAGGACAAAGCAGTGAAAGCCTGCTGCCGCTAAGCGCTACTTTATGTGCAAACCTCCACCCTGCTATTCACTCTGGTGCGTACGACAGTATTTCTGTTTAACACGACACCGGCCACAGCCTACTCTTCTTCGAAAGATGAACGTGGGATTTTTAGCGCGCACACTTGATGTATGTGCGTGCGTGTGTACACGAAGGCGAGACAGGCACCGTAAACGAGTCTGCACATGGATTTGACTCGATATGGTAAGGAAAAATCCCACCATATTCCTGCCCACCGGGAACTCGAACCAGGCAGCTCAGGATCCGAAGTCGGATGCCTTAACCACTAGACCAAATCCCCTGTCAGTCCACAATCAGATAACGTTGTCTATTCAGTACGCGATACGCTTCAACGTACACGTGTAGAACATATTGTAGTCGTTTCGCACGACTACAAGTACGGAAAACGTGTTGCTCTTAGCTGTCAGGATGTGGTGTATGGCCGTTGAGGCGGTGCAAAGCAACCCATGCAATCAATCAACCATCCACACACACTCACGCACACCATGCAGGAACGAACACAACGAACAACATGCAAGTTACCAATCGGAAGGGCTGTTGAAGTTGACGATATGGAAGTTTACTCCAGTGAATCACACACACAAGCACACACACATGCACTCGCACATCCGTTCACCATTCTCTCGCACATTCTCACGTCATTCTCCGTCATGGTTCTCGCACCATGACAACAATATACACCAACCCGAGTGACCACAATGGTTTCAGATGCTTTATTGTGTCCCAAGTGACCGATTCTGATACACGGATCAACCATTCGATGAAAAGTTCTCCTCAGTGTTGTTGTATGCCTGACAAACATAAAGCGACCCATTCGTCGGGTGGGCGGTGGTCTGACAGGTAGCGCGTCGGATTTAGCCGCTGCGCTACTGAACGGCCGTCACCAATGTCACGGCGATGAAGCGTGGGTTCGAGCCCAGGACGAGCTTGTGATATGTGATACCGGTTTTTCCTGGCTGCCGGGCTGCGCATCAGGGGTTTCTCTCCGGGTTATCCGGCTTTCCTCCCCAGCAAAATTATAAAAAATATAGGATAGGTGTCGGCAACGCGCTTCCCCCGGGGAAGGCAGCCCGAATTTCCCGAGAAAAAAAATCCAAATAACCAGCCCGTGTGTCTGGGTGGACAAGGATGTATAGGAGTCCAAACCGCACGCGATCATTTCTCCTCTCATCTCCCCAGTCTCTACCACAGTTGATAATCACTACACGCAAGTAGGTCGAGCCGCGTCCGTCCACTGCGATCGTCACATCCGCAAAGTAGTTCCTAGGAAAGTAGTTCCTGGCGTGTTGTTAACCTCAAGACGCATCTTTTCTCTCCCCCCCCCCCCCCCCCGTGAGCATGCCTACTGCATGGAAGTTTTCTTGTCGCGCTGTACAAATGGCCAATCATCATCATCATCATCGTCATCATCATCAACAGATTTGGTAGTAGCTTAGATATCTATATTGCCAAAGACATGGAAAAAGACACAGGGAGAAACATGACGCTTAAATTCCGTCAATTTTCTAAACTGTGGCTGACACTAGATGGTTGTGACGTCACAGTCGAAGCGACCTCTGTGGTCTGAGTCACCTATCACTGAGTTGTGAAACAAATCGGGGAGCCGGGACAGCCGAATGGTAGAGCGTTGAACTCTCAATGCTCGGTTCGTGAGTTTGAATCCAGGCATAGGGCTGGGGCCAAATATTTGTACTGGCCGTTTTCTCGTTGCCCCGCCTCTGATAGTACCTTTACGTGGTAGTAAAGGGCGTTAAACTGCCAAATACCCCCCTCACCTCCCCCACCCCCAATACCCACCCTTGAAACAAATCAATTGTGCAGGCTGGAATAAGAACAAGGGCAAACAGATCTGATGTGGAATGTACGCGTTTTCAAGCTTTCAAAACCACAGATCTAGTAGTGACGTGATTTTCACCTGTGTACTGTAGTGACACAATACTGCGGGTCATACCACCAATCGCCAGCAGTAGCACTAACCAATGCCCAGACACGCTGGTCGTTACGTCACAGAATCACGAGAGGTAGCCAGTATTACTCTGTGGGTTCTATTGACCAATGTCGCCATTACACCTGCCCGCCCGGCACGCTGGTCACACTTCAGTGGAACCAAATTCACCGACTAGACCGGACCCCGGACACACAGTGACCGCCAATTCATCTCGTAGGCGAGCGCGGAGCGTGCTTTGGAAAGCGGCTTATTGACAGGACACCATGCCATCAGGGCGGGGGTGGTTCCGTGACATTAGGCAACATTTGGAGTGTGTGAGGCAACAGCTGACAGCGGCGTGCATGACTGATTCAGACCCACGTTAAAGGGGACGAGTGAACTTTTCCACAATCACAGATCGGCATTTCCGCTTCTCTAGGCGTTGAATGTACTTTTAAACTCTGTGTGTGTGTGTGTGTGTGTGTGTGTGTGTGTGTGTGTGTGTGTGTGTGTGTGTGTGTGTGTGAGAGAGAGAGAGAGAGAGAGAGAGAGAGAGAGAGAGAGAGAGAGAGCCTTAAACTGAATGCTTTTATTTATTATCTAATCTTATACACTGTCAGACTGTAGTGCAGAAGAGAAATTTCTGTTTTATGTAATACTGATAAAATAGACAACAAAGGTATTGTATTGTATTGTATTGTATTGTATTGTATGGGCTGTCCAGATCTCAATCGCAACTTGTGTAATCGCCTTTATTTCCCTCTAATCTCATCTAAAGGGAAACATTTCTGCTTCTCAAGACGTTCAGGTGGGTGGCTCTTGCTGTTCAGCTCTGTCAACGTCCCCCTTTTTTTTCCCTTCTTCTCGGTTTGGCACATGAAAAGGTTACTCAGCATCAACATTATGATCATTTAGAACGTCCTGGTAAATGTACAACGTGATCACATTCGCCGTAAGTTCGCATTACCTCAGGATATAGGTACACCTCATCATTACAGGTACACCACAACTTATGTCATTAAGCGTGTGTTCATATCAGTTTCACAGAAACATCACAGCACAGTAAGCCCATTTTGTCAAAATCGCATGTATTCCATTTTCACAACTGCACCAAGTTGTTCAAACTTACTATTTTTTCTTTCACTGCTACTTCTGGTGTTTTTAAAAATTATTTTTTATTATTTTTAAAATAACAGATATGCATCGTACAAAATTTTGTTGATTGTTATTTTGTTATAATGGACAGCTGATCAAAGGATGTACAAACTTTTCCCAGAATTTAAAATTAGGGTGTCTGTATGCGTTTATTGTCGCGTGTTTGGAAGTGTATTCTTCAGCCGTATGGTCAGTCCTTTGCGTGGTTTCCGCTGTACAACTCGATCGGTACAGTGAATTGTGTCATTGGTCGTGGGTATGAAGTGCGCGACCTCTAAGTCTGGGCACGTAAATCTGTGTGCCGACCTTGTTTATTCATGACCCGGTGCTGACCGCCCGCCGTTGTGAAGGTACACAAACATAGTGGCGTGACGACAAACAGACCGCTGACCTTACCTTTTTTTCCCCCCTTGTCGGCAGTGGTCAGGTGTCGGCTCTGTTGTTAGTTGAGGTCAACGCGAAAGTTGTGCTCTGTCGAGAGTGAGTGTTGAGTAGGTGTGCCCTGTCTCTCTCTCTCTCTCTCTCACTTTCGCCGAGTCTCTCTGGTTAGGGCAAAATATTTGCGGTGGCCTTTTTTTTTTTGGTTGCCCCGTCTTTGATATCACCCAAATGTGGTGCAAAAGGACGTTAAACGCCCTCTCTCTCTCTCTCTCTCTCTCTGGGGAGCCGGGGTGGTCGAATGGTAGAGCGTTGGACTTCTAATGCTCGGGTCGTGAGTTCGATACTGGCTGGGGCCAAATATTTGTGCTGGTTTTTTCATCGTTGCCCCGTCTTTGATATCACCCGTATGTGGTGGAAACGGACGTTAAACCCCCAAACCCCCACCCACCCCACCCGCCCTCTCTCTCTCTAGTATCTAGTAAATAGTAATGGTCACGTTCGTACTTTATTTAGCATTTGACACATTCATTGATGTCATGCTTTTCTTGCTTATGTATATCTACGCTAATTTTGTGTGTGTGTGTGTGTGTGTGTGTGTGTGTGTGTGTGTGTGTGTGTGTGTGTGTGTGTTTGTTTTAAGAAATAGTTGCAGATTTCCTAGTTTTTATAGTTTAACAAGGACAAGATCGAAAAAAGGGTCTGCGCACCTAATCTTTTATCCTTGTGAAATAAAGTTTCGTTCGTTCTCTCGCCGAGTCAATCTGGCTAGGGCTTTTTTTTCTCGTTGCTCCGTCTTTGATATCACCCATATATGGTGGAAAAGGCAGTTAAAGTCCCAAACTCCCACCCACCCTCTCTCTCTCTCTCTCTCTATAACAAGAGAGACCCTGTCAGCCTTTACATCACAACTCAAAACATACCTGTTCCGTCAGGCTTTCCATTGAAAACTGGGACCCCTCTGTTCATGTTCATGTGTGTGTGTGTGTGTGTGTGTGTGTGTGTGTGTGTGTGTGTGTGTGTGTGTGTGTGTGTGTGTGTGTGCTCTGAGTCTGTCCTTCAGAGACGGGCGCCTTATAAGTATGATGTATTATTATTATTATTATTATTAGTGCGGAACCACGGGGGCAACGCCCCACTTCAGAAAAACAAATTGTAGCATTTTTAAAGGCATTTAGTAGCCTCTACTGGCAATCAGAAGTTAAATCTATACTGTCTTGGTACTGATACGCAAGCCTTCAACACTGAAGTCCCCATATACTATTACATGTATCATGATACATGATTATGTGTGCAACCTTTTCCCCCTTCCTTTTTTTGGGCTGAAACTTGGATTTTCTGGCTGAAAGGATAGGAAATTTGACTGAAAATTGCCAAATGACTGACAACTCCCCAGCCTGGATAACTTACACGCCGGCCAGAGTCACTAATATTGGTCACAGATGTTATGTTGTGGCCACAGTGACTGACTCGGATGTGTAGAGTCAGTGCATTCAAGTCAGGTTTAAGTCAAGTCAAGTCAGGTTTATTTGTCCCAGAATTGAGAACATCGCTTTGCAACACGCGTAGAACATACACATAAAACGTAAAAAGCATGCAAATAATACAATCATAATCACCGTATAAGAATGTATCCAATCACGTTAAGATTGTTATTTGTGGTTTAAATTACGTTAAACTAACCTTGACTTAAGTAAGAATTACCGCTTATCACGTAGCTAAGACCAATATAAATATCACTCCATTCCCATTCCTATCACCCCTCCCACCGACGGACACACACACACACACACACACACACACACACACACACACACACACACACACACGATGAAAAGTTGTCCACTGGCTGTTGTATGCCTGTCGTACATGTCGAGACATTCACGTGGTCAGTCTTGTGTTCAAGGACATTGCAGCTGAAATGCTAGCGAGTGCGACTTCCACTAAGCGGATAATCGCTGCTTGGATGTGTTCAGGCTTGTTGAGGAACGGAACCTGTTACACTACAAGCGTTTCTTTGTGTTTGTTCGTTCTTGTCCCGCAAAGCGCCTCGCTTTCAGGGTTTATGCTTTTTTTCCCCCTTTATTTTTGTTACGCCCCACTTCGGGGATCCGATTAACGCCATGTCTTTTCGGCTTACTTGTCGATCAATGTTCCGCTTCACTTGGCTGAAGTTGCTGTACCGTGACGGTGTCGTGTGAGACAGCCTCTGGCGCTAATTGTGGTTCAGATCTCTGTTTCTGTGCGCGTGAGCACAATCAACTAAAAACGCCGCTTGTGTTTTGGATTGGACTTTGGTCGTGAATGAAAGTTCAAATATTGGCAGAAACAACAAACAAATTGTGAAACAAGAGAAGAGAAGACAAGACGGGAGAAGACAAGACGAGACAAGACAAGACGAGATAAGACGAGACAAGACACGACCAGTCAAGACGAGAGAAGACCGGACGAGACTAGACGAGACGAGACGAGAATAAACAGAAAATCAGAAAATGTTTGAATCTCGGATTTTTTTTGGAGGGGGTGGGGGATTGGGGTTGGGGAGGATGGTGTGTGTGTGTGTGTGTGTGTGTGTGTGTGTGTGTGTGTGTGTGTGTGGTGTGGGTGGGTGGGTGGGGGGTTGGGGTGGGGGGTGGAGTGGAGTCGGATGACTCATCTGGATGGGCGTTTGGAGCCAAAATGTGTTGAGGCATTACTTTTATTGCACCCGTCTCTGAAGTCATCCTTTCGGTGAACAGAATACGTACATTATTAAACCACAAAACACCCAACCACTCTCCAGTGTTTCTCACAATCTCTCTTTCTCTTCCATCGTTGAGCCGATACCGGCAGGTTCTCTCGGTCGATTGTTGAATTATTGACGTCGTCTTACCTGCCCAGACCTTAGTGATGAGACCAGACCTACACCATCAATTCTTGATCATTGCTTAGGAACCAACTCTGGTAACCGGCTAACACCAGGGCCCGTATGTAAAAGTCGAGGTTAATTTAACCCACGGCTACGGGCCTAACCCAGACTAGGACAAAAGAAACCCAAAAGCAAAATTAAATTAAAAAAAGAAGCGAAGAAAGGAAGAAAAAATCCTTCTATAACAGCTTAGGCACCTGCTGGAATGAGCCCGCTTCTTGATTTAAAAAACAACAACAACAACAACAACAACAAAAAACAAAACACACACACACACACACACACACACACACACACACACACACACACACACACACACACACACACACACACACACACACACAACAGAAACTTTAACCCTAGAGCTAGTTTAGTTCGGGGTGAGACTGTAACCCAGGGCTAAAAGCCCTAATCTCGACTATTACGTACGGGCCCAGCACAAGTTACGGACAGAGCACGTACAGGCTTGCTCAAGTCTGAGGTATGAAACGTGTGAATGTCGTAGAGTTTTGTGGTGTAGTAGCTTGGAACAGGAAGTCTGGACTGGGAAGAGGAACTTAGGCTGCGTGCAGGTCTGTAGAGTGGTATGAGCTCAGCTAGATACGGTGGAGGAGTGCCGTGTGAATACAGGAGAAAGTCAAGGAGAGCAGATTATGGTCGGTCTGTCTGTCTCTTTCTCTCCTGCTTATAAATTATTTGAGTATATTTCGTACACAGGCGAAGCAGTTGATTCTGGATCGTTGCCCTTCAGTGCACACCGCCTAGCACCGAATGAATCGATAATTAAGCTTGTTTTTGTTCTCGTCTGCAGAGGCCATGGCTTTTGGCGCCTCCATCGCATCACAGCATCGGTCACGTGGTCAGTCAAGGGCGACAACTGATCGTGAGCTATGAGAATTTCCGCAGCAGACAGCGCAAATTGGACGCGACGGGTGAATCGCATGAAAGGTGTGTATTTAAACTTAAAAAAGGTATAAATTTTGTTGCTGTTGTTTCAGTTTGGGATTCTGATTGTAACTGGCCGGAGGAAGTGTTTCCATGGCAATTCTCAGAATCTGCAGCAAAACTTAATGATGGTAAACAGCGAGGAAGGGAACTGTGGTATGCAAGCCGTATATTCCACCAGTGAGCTTTTTCGATCTTGCAAACTTAAGCACGCTGGACAAAAAGAACCGACATGCAATTTGTGCTTACTCCAAAAACATTACCCGCCTGGCAGTGTGAACTAGACCTGTTTGTGCAACTTGTCCATCACCGTCATTCAAGGATACATTAAAATGTGGCCGACCTGACAGTCTGACTGGATTGAATAGTGTTCAGCTGGACTGTTCAGTTACGATAGCTGTTCACACCCCCTTCCCTCCTACCATGCACATTTTGGCCGTCTCCAGTCACGCTTGACGAGGGTGGGGTGGGTGTTTGGGGTTTAACGTCTTTTTCACCTCATCCGGGTGGTATCAAACGGACGGGGCAACGATCAAAAAGCCAGCACAAATATATGACCCCCGTCGGGATTCGAACTCACGACCAGATTATTGGAAGTCCAACGCTCTACCATTCGCCCCCGCCCCCCCTCCCCCCTCCCGGCCGCCCAACTTCGAACATTAGCGAGTAACTCACTGCATCCCCTTCGATCTCGCAAACTTCAGCACACTGGACGAAAAGAACCGACTCCCACCCCCCACCCCCACCCCCACCCCCACCCACATCACAAGCCCCAACAACCGCATGGTAACGGCACGAAGAAACTTTTGATCCGCTTCTGAAAAGCGCGGAAGAAATGCTTGGGTGCTTGTTTCGAACGCTCAGACGGACATCTACAGAAAGCAAAACAAAAAACAAAACAACAACAACAACAACAAATAATCCCGTACACTCTTTACCTCACTGTGAGTGTTGCTAGGTGTCCCGGTGTCATAGAATATTTCGGAACCAGGATAAATCGGAACCGGTTCCCAAAAATCCTAGGATATTTCGGAACCATTCCCCTTTTATCCCGCACCTGGCAGACAAAATTCATGTGGGCTAATGACCTTCTAGACGGTTCCGAAATATGCTGGTGGTTTTCAAATATCCTGTCACTAGAGTCAGGATAAATCGGAATGGTTCCGCAAAATCCTGCCACCAGGGCCAGGATAAATCGGAATGGTTCCCATTCGTCCCAATTCCGAAATATCCTGTGACACCGGGCACTCTCCATCCCAGCCACAGAGCATTTAGCGATAGCTGACTCAGGCGATTCTGGTTTTCAAAAGACTGTGAAGTGACAGCTGCTAATAATAATACCGCGCGCGCATGTGCACGTTTTCAGAACGGATCGATGTTGAAAATGATAGAGAATCGTTTTGACGCTGCAGTTGCCAGGCGAGGGGCGGCTCTGTCATTCCAGCTAGCCTTTAGCATTGGAAATCGACACGGACAAAATGCGTTGCAATGGGAATACAATGTTACAGGAGCATGGGGAGAGAGGATTCTGTTACCGTTACCCTCTCTTGCCTCTCTTGCCTCACACACACACACACACACACACACACACACACACACACACACACACACACACACACACACACACACACACACACACACACACACACACACACAAAGAGAGAGAGAGAGAAGAGAGAGAGAGAGAGGGACACACACACACACACACACCACACACACACACACACACCACACACACACACACCACACACACACACACACACACGCCTTTCGGTCTGCTGGATCGTGGCTCATGTCAGTTGGGAAGGCATAAGGGGAATGACTTGGAAATTTTTCAAGTTTTGCTGCCTCAACTGTTCGTGAATTCAGCCAGTGGTGTTCTTCTTCAGGTCTTAAGTGGAAACATCAGAAGTCTTGGACTTAAAAAAAAAAATGAGATGAGGAGGTGGTGATATATGATGCCGTGGAGGTCATGTGGTTTCGGGACTGTGTGACTGAGCCGCATTCCCGGTGTAGGATCCGGTCCGGTCCCCCCTCTGAAGTAGTCCCCCGGGGGACCAATTCGTGGCAAAAACTGCTCTATAATGGTCCCCCCCTTAGACATCCAGCCTCGTTTTCGACTGGTCCCCCTGGGCGATTTTGGTCCCCCCTCGCATCCAAAATAGGCCCCCTCTCGAACTGGTCCCCCTCTTTTCTAACCAATGTAGAGCTATGTCAGTATTTATTTTTAACTTTATTGTTATAGTGTGTGTCAACTCAGTAGAAACGTGACTCTGGATCTCTCTCTCTCTCTCTCTCTCTCTCTCTCTCTCTCTCTCTCTCTCTCGCCCCCCACACTTTCTCTCCTCCCCCATCTCTCAAACACACACACACACACACACATTATGCACGCACGCACGCACGCGTGCACACTCACTCACGCACGCACGCACGCAAACACACACGCGCACACACACACACACACCCACAACACCACACACACTCTTTCGTTATATGTATAATTATTTTCATTTTTGTACAGAGATGTTATTCAAGATGATCTTGAACTGGGTCAAGGTTACAGTGTCAAATCTAAACTTTTAAAAGTGATTTAACTTCGTAGATTTGCCGTTCTATGTAGCCTATACTTTTGTTTTTTTATTTTTCTCTTTTTTTTTGTGGGATGAGAAAACGGTCGCCACTAAAAAACAAAAGTATAGGCTACATAGAACGGCAAATCTACGAAGTTAAATCACTTTTAAAAGTTTAGATTTGTTTTCTCTTTTCTTTTTTTTTTTTTTGTGGGATGAGAAAACGGTCGCCACGCTTCTTGACACGTCACGTGACTCGTGTCAAACATGCCTATAATTATAAGTACACGACAATTCATTCCGTACTTGGGCCACCGAGGTTGAGATATTTGCTGCAGCCACCCTCTTGGACACGCCCGTGTATGTGTTCACAAGAGAGGCTCCAGGCCGACAACCTAGGTGGCTGAAATACGGGCCAGTTTGGCAATCGGCCCCATTGAAAACAGACAGAGTAATTTATATAATGAATCTTGGACATCACTTTGCTCCTGTTTTTTGTGTCACTCCTTAGACCAGCCTGAGAACTGTTAGTCTTCTGCTGTTTTTGTTGTTTCAAGGGTCATGATTTGAGACACTGGTACTCAGTCTTGACTGTCTACTTGAAGTACGCTGAAAGCCAAAGGTGGCAACTAGTTTTCATGTCATGGACACTTACTTAATTTTGAAGAAATATTTTTTCTATGGCGTTGTATAGAAAATATTAGATACTTGGTCTTTGATGTTATTCTCTAAATGCTATTTCCAGTTTAAAAAAATGACAGGAAATGTGGACAGCAAAAAAGAACCAATGCAAAAAAAACAACTGAAAGAAACAAGAACACAACCAAACAAATATATCTCACACACACAAAAATAACAACAAGCACATAAATCGGAAAAAAAAAGAAAAGAAATGTTCCTATGGCCCTGTGCTTTTGGGGACAATAAAGTTTTGTAACAATAAAGTTAAAAATAAATACTGACATAGCTCTACATTGGTTAGAATAGAGGGGGACCAGTTCGAGAGGGGGCCTATTTTGGATGCGAGGGGGGACCAAAATCGCCCAGGGGGACCAGTCGAAAACGAGGCTGGATGTCTAAGGGGGGGAACCATTATAGAGCAGTTTTTGCCACGAATTGGTCCCCCGGGGGACTACTTCAGAGGGGGGACCGGACCGGATGCTACACCGGCGTTAACCAGGCCCGGTGTAGCATCCGGTCCGGTCCCCCCTCTGAAGTAGTCCCCCGGGGGACCAATTCGTGGCAAAACTGCTCTATAATGGTCCCCCCCTTAGACATCCAGCCTCGTTTTCGACTGGTCCCCCTGGGCGATTTTGGTCCCCCCTCGCATCCAAAATAGGCCCCCTCTCGAACTGGTCCCCCTCTTTTCTAACCAATGTAGAGCTATGTCAGTATTTATTTTAACTTATTGTTACAAAACTTTATTCCCAAAGCACAGGGCCATAGGAACATTTTTTTCTTTTTTTTTCCGATTTATGTGCTTGTTGTTATTTTTGTGTGTGTGAGATATATTTGTTTGGTTGTGTTCTTGTTTCTTTCAGTTGTTTTTTTGCATTGGTTCTTTTTTGCTGTCCACATTTCCTGTCATTTTTTTTAAACTGGAAATAGCATTTAGAGAATAACATCAAAGACCAAGTATCTAATATTTTCTATACAACGCCATAGAAAAAATATTTCTTCAAAATTAAGTAAGTGTCCATGACATGAAAACTAGTTGCCACCTTTGGCTTTCAGCGTACTTCAAGTAGACAGTCAAGACTGAGTACCAGTGTCTCAAATCATGACCCTTGAAACAACAAAACAGCAGAAGACTAACAGTTCTCAGGCTGGTCTAAGGAGTGACACAAAAACAGGAGCAAAGTGATGTCCAAGATTCATTATATAAATTACTCTGTCTGTTTTCAATGGGGCCGATTGCCAAACTGGCCCGTATTTCAGCCACCTAGGTTGTCGGCCTGGAGCCTCTCTGTGAACACACACGGGGCGTGTCCAAGAGGGTGGCTGCAGCAAATATCTCAACCTCGGTGGCCCAAGTACGGAATGAATTGTCGTGTACTTATAATTATAGGCATGTTTGACACGAGTCACGTGACGTGTCAAGAAGCGTGGCGACCGTTTTCTCATCCCACAAAAAAAAAAAAAAGAAAAGAGAAAACAAATCTAAACTTTTAAAAGTGATTTAACTTCGTAGATTTGCCGTTCTATGTAGCCTATACTTTTGTTTTTTAGTGGCGACCGTTTTCTCATCCCACAAAAAAAAAGAGAAAAAAAAAACAAAAGTATAGGCTACATAGAACGGCAAATCTACGAAGTTAAATCACTTTTAAAAGTTTAGATTTGACACTGTAACCTTGACCCAGTTCAAGATCATCTTGAATAACATCTCTGTACAAAAATGAAAATAATTATACATATAACGAAAGAGGTGTGTGTGTGTGTGTGTGTGTGTGTGTGTGTGTGCGCGTGTGTGTTTGCGTGCGTGCGTGCGTGAGTGAGTGTGCACGCGTGCGTGCGTGCGTGCATAATGTGTGTGTGTGTGTGTGTGTTTGAGAGATGGGGGGAGGAGAGAAAGTGTGGGGGGCGAGAGAGAGAGAGAGAGAGAGAGAGAGAGAGAGAGAGAGAGAGAGAGAGATCCAGAGTCACGTTTTCTACTGAGTTGACACACACTATAACAATAAAGTTAAAAATAAATACTGACATAGCTCTACATTGGTTAGAAAAGAGGGGGACCAGTTCGAGAGGGGGCCTATTTTGGATGCGAGGGGGGACCAAAATCGCCCAGGGGGACCAGTCGAAAACGAGGCTGGATGTCTAAGGGGGGACCATTATAGAGCAGTTTTTGCCACGAATTGGTCCCCCGGGGGACTGCTTCAGAGGGGGGACCGGACCGGATCCTACACCGGGAACTGTTTCAGGCCATGTAATCATCCATATCATAAGATTTGTCATACCAAGGGAAACACCAGTCGCACTCGTTAAGTGGCTGAGGCTCATCTGTGCGGCAGCAGCCTCCCCACCGGGCCCACAGCACTACCCTCACATTGTAGGAGCTGATCTAGGCAGGAGAAGAAAATCCGGCTTTCCTCGGCTGGGATTCGAACCCGGGTGCTCCCGGCCCCTAGTCCGAAGTGCTAACCACTACAATACGGGTGTTCTTTGAATGGCCCGTAGCGGGCGGGTGGGTGTTTGGGGGTTTAACGTCCTTTCCCACCACATACGGGTGATATACGGGGGCAACGATTAACACGCCAGCACACAATATTTGGCCCCAGCCCGGACACGAACTCACAACCCGAGCATTAGAAGTCCAGCGCTTTACCATTCGGCCACCCCGGCTCCCCATTAACGCCGTAGGTGAAGGTCTTCTGGTAAAACTGAGAATAATAATAATAATAATAATAACAATTGTGTATTATGTGGGCGCTTTATCCAGTTTCTTGAATTGGCTCAAAGCGCCGCGAGCTGAACCCAACACGCACGCTCACGTGAATCACACGCATTCACTCACACACTGGACATTGGAATCGCGTGGTGCGAAGAGTCAGTTCAGCTATTTAAATTTCGGAATTTACAATTGCATTTATTTTTTTTCTTCAAATTTTGTGGGCGGAGTATTTCCAAAGCAGAGGAGGGGGGGGGGGGGGGCGGAATACCCGGAGAGAACCCCCGACGATCGGCCCGAATGAACGGTGCCTCGCACGAGAAGGGAAAAAAAAATCTTCGCCCCGAACGGTACTCAAACCTGACCTCTCGCATTGGTGGCGGGGTCTCTTAACCAATCGACCACCGACCGCCCGGTGAGGTAATTAATGAGGTACTTATTGTTACCATAGATACCACTTGCAAACCTACTCAGGTAAACCCACTGGATGTCTGTTCACAGCTGCTGGAGTTTAATACTTCGACGAAGATGGAAACAGTAAGTCCGCCGGTAATCCGCATGTGTTTTTGTTTGCTTTTTTTTTTTTGGCTTGATTAATTTCCTCACTGAAAGTACCACGCTTTAGTCGTGACGCTTCGTAATGGATGAGTTTCGGTAGTTTTATTGCTTAACGGCCCATTCCCTTTGCACGAATGAATCAAAATCCAGTTTAGCGGCGACCAGAAATATCTACCCCAGCCCTGAGAGAGCCTGCCGTGTGCTGTACTTAAAGGTCTGCAATCTCAGCAAAAAGCCATTAAACAAACGCAAAATGCACAGTCAACTCTGTCACAGTTACAGAGTTTTCAGCGTTCCTGAAACCCCTATAAAAGCCAAGGCAGCCTGATTTCACAGTTCAGTTTGCGTTTTGACACTGACAAGATAGCAGTGGCTAGTCTTCTCGTGCAGCACACAATATCCGCTAGACACTGTAGCGACGTGTCTCGCTCACTGACCAGAAGCACAATGAAGTCTCCGCAAACTCACGCTCTGGTTTTATAAGAGCCTCCGACGCGCTGAAAACTCTGCAACTGTGACAGAGCTGCCTGCATTATGCACAGTTGTAAAAAAACACGACGTTTTAAAGATCCGCAATCTCAACAAAAAGCAGCAAACATAGTGTTTTTCAAAAACTGCGACTGTGCAAAATTCAAGCAACCCTGTCACAGTTGCAGAGTTGTCAGCGCTTCGGAGACTCTTATAAAACCAGAGCGCGAATTTGATCAGTGAGCGAGACACATCGCTACAGCGTCTAGCGGGTGTAGTGTGCTGCACGAGAAGACTAGCCACTGCGATCTTTCTCGCTCAGTGTCAAAACGCAAACTGAGCTGAGAAAGCAGGCTGCCTGTGGCTTTTATAGAGGTTTTGGTGACGCTGAAAACTCTGCAACTGTGACAGAGTTGACTGTGTATTTTGCACAGTGGGATAGTTTATTTTTTTTATTTAAACAGTTTGCGGCTTTTCGTTGAGATTCCAGACCTTTAAGGCGAGAGTTTTCGGGCTCGCCGCTGACCTGGGTAGCGCAGTTTCACACTGACTGCATGTACATGTACTCATTCCCTCGCGTGTACACTTGCACTAAACGTATGTTGGTTTGTGAACTGTCTGTTGAGTAACTTGCCACCTAACCGAATGAACGTTATTTTGTATATTTATTTATTTCGTGTAATTGACGTTCTTTGGTTTTGTCCACCGGTTGGTATTGCATGCTTTTTTCCCCAATCGTGATGTGCTCACACATTTACAGCGTTCGCGCGCGCGCGTGTGTGTGTGTGTGTGTGTGTGTGTGTGTGTGTGTGTGTGTGTGTGTGTGTGTGTGTGTGTGTGTGTGTGTGTGTGCGCGTGAGGTGTGTGTATGTGTGTGTGTGTGTGTGTGTGTGTGCGCGTGCGTGCGGTGCGTGCGTGTGTGTGTGTGTGTGTGCGTGCGTGTGTGCGTGCGTGCGTGCGTGCGTGCGTGTGTGTGTGTGTGTGTGTGTGTGTGTGTGTGTGTGCCTGTGTGTGTGTGTGTCTGTGTCTGTGTACGCTAACATACAGCGGTGGCTGCTAACAACATCTAGCGATGTAGCACAGGAAGAACCCTGGGCAATATGTCTACACGCACTGTCTACTGAATCATTTATTGCCACGCGTGGTCTAATCATACTAACGGCATTGCATGTGATGTTGCTGGCACGGGACCTTTTTTTCTCTCTACCACTTGTAACACTAGTCAGAGGTTACCTAGCTGGCTTGATATCGGGTCGTATAGTCAGCAAATCGATTGACAGCATGGAAGGTTGCAAGCTGTCTAGGTTTATGTTTGCATGTGCCTTTCCTAAATGCACGTCCATGGGATTTGGCCGTGTGACCACAGTGGATCATGAGGTACCAGAATCCGATGGACAGGATTTCATTTGGGGATTTCACTTGCCAGAACGAGTCAAAGGAACGTGTACCGATTTTGTTTTCATTTTAAAATACCAGTAGCTCCCCCCCCCTCCCCCGAACAAACAAACAAAACACCACCAACCACCACCACCAACCACCACACCAACCACAAAACAACAACAAAAACAACCAAAACAACACCAACACAACGATAACAAACACAAACAAAAACACGACAACAAAACACAAACAAAAACAAAACAACAACACAACAAAATAAAAAACAAAACAAAAACTTAAACAAAATCAAAACAAAACACAAAACAAAACAATTCTTACAACAACAACACTGTACCAATAATGGTACCAACCACAATAAACAGACGGTACCAATATCAATATCAACAACAATAAATAGACTGTACCAAAGTCAATACCACAATAAACACACTGCACCAATATGATGGCAATATTACTACCAATATCACTACCACCACATACGTCCACAGCCATTTCCAGTGATAACCATCGTATTGCGTTGTTGTGCCCAGATGAGGCTGCTGGTGGGTGCGGCGCGGTTTCACGTGCCCCGACTGCGGGACAGGAGCAAGATGGCGCTGCTAGGAGCGCTGCTGGTCTTCGTTCCCGTCTTCATGGTTCTCAAGGGACTTCCGCTCGCCATGCGGGACATGGAGGAGGTCAAGTTCATGAGAGACTCCAAGATGGCCTTCTCCTGGGAAGGATTTGGGCCTGAGAAAGGTACTACAGCTTTCTTCCCGTTCTCGTCTTTACCGCCATCTTGAAAAAAAAAAAAAGGCCTAAGCCAGATCAATGACACTTACTGATTTAGACCCTGTTTTTTTTTCCAGACGCCGCTAGATCGTGATTTATTAAACGTGCTATTGCTGCCATTGCTAAGCTTCATATGGTGAGACTTTTCTTTTGCGACTGCGCCTGTGCGCTCGAAGTAATCTCTCTTAGAGAGAGTAAAGCTCAGAATGCACAAGGACTAATACGTAGGACTGACGAGACTTTGAGAAAGTGTAGGACTATGGACACGTAGGACAAATACGTAGGACTGTCAAGACTTTGAGAAAGTGTAGGACTATGGACACGTAGGACTAATACGTAGGACTGAAGAGACTTTGAATAAGTGTAGGACTATCGAAACGTAGGACAAATACGTAGGACTGTCAAGACTTTGATAAAGTGTAGGAAATCGACACCTAGGACTATCGAGCGTAGAATTATTAAAAAGCCGGACTTTCGATTCAAAGTGCATAAAATCGACGGACTAGGGACACTTAGGACTATCGACACGTACGGTTATTGACACATAGGACGTCCCCGCTGGCTGAAGTTCTGATCGTCAGGCTTCGGGCTCGATAAAGGGCCGACTGAATTCTCCCTCGACTCGGATTTTCCTGTTTGAGAAACAAAATTAGACCGGCAGAAAATTGCGGACAGTGTTTGCGCATTTCACGTCGATCGTTGCGAAAGATTGCAGGCCACCGGGCCTGCGCTACCGAGCATCCTCTTTAGAATTATTCCGCTGGATCAATATGCATTTTCCGAAAGTATAATTATCAGTTCTTTGTGCGCGTAGTTTGCTCAGAATCATATGGAATTGATTTCGAAATCTGGAAACCGTTGCTCAGGAAGGAAGCCCTTTGATGTAGAGGTCAAATAACGCAGCACAGCAGACGTCTGATTTTTCATTTGTCTGAGCACTGCGTGAGTCATGAACTCTGGATGAGTTCTTTCCGGTATTTCTCACACAATCGAGTGTCAGCTTGACCTTTCAGTTTTGCAGAACTTAAGAAGGTAGAAG
Source organism: Batillaria attramentaria (assembly GCA_018292915.2). Classification (NCBI taxonomy): domain Eukaryota; kingdom Metazoa; phylum Mollusca; class Gastropoda; family Batillariidae; genus Batillaria; species Batillaria attramentaria. The sequence goes on from JACVVK020000234.1 coordinate 905,679, forward strand.
GGGGGTAACTCTCGCAACTTTCCCTGTTATTCACTCTGGTGCGTGCAACAGTATTTCTGTTTTCCACTCCACCGGCCACAGCCTACTCTTTTTCGAAAGAGGGACGTGGCATTTTTAGCGTGCACACTTGACATCTGTGCGTGCGTGTGTACACGAGGGCGGGACAGGCACCGTAAACAAGTCTGCACGTAATTGTGACTCGATTTGGAAAGGAAAAATCCATCCAAATTCTTGCCCACCAGGGATCTGAACCCTGCAGCTCAGACTCCGAGGTTGGGTACCTTAACCACAAGACGAAATCCCCTTGTCCTCATCTGTCACAGGTATGTACAACTTCACGTTAGTGACCGCCATGCTGGACATAGGACGCGGCAACTGGTCGTCCCACCAGAAGCGGTCCTACAACACCTACCTGCTCTACATGCAGAGGGTCCTGCGGCTTGACGTCAACATGGTCATCTTCATCGAGTCCAAGGGTCGACCCTTCGTTGACTGGATGCGGCGAGGACGAGAGAAGCAGACCAGGGTGGTGGAGATCACGCTAGAAGAACTGCCCTACTATCGTTACAGGTTTACGGTCAATTTTGTTTTCTTTGAGTGTTCTTCGGGTAGCGGTTTCTAAGGGTATTTTTACATTGTCGGGTGGCTTGCCTTGTGTGAAGGACAGACATAGCTGTTGTAGTGCCACCTGCACATAATTTTATACCCAACTGTTTCATAAAATGAATTCTGCCCGAGCCATCGGGTATTGACGAGTGGGTAGGAAATGCCAGTTATGTACCAACGCCCCTATGTACCACTGCCCCAACCACTGCCCCAACACTACTTGATACCGAGTTTGTGTGTGTCTGTGTCCTACAGGGACAGAATGAAGGAGATCATGGACAGCGAGGAGTACAAGAAGGGCAACGAGCTGGTCCGCAAGAACCTGTGCGAGGCGTCGATACCCGAGTACGACATCTTGCAGTGGAGCAAACTCTACTTCCTGCAAGAAGCCATATCCGCCAACCCTTTCCAAGACTCCTACTTCATCTGGCTGGACGGGGGGTACGGGAGGGGGGAGGACATCCACCCCTCGGACGGCGTGTGGAAGCCGACCCAGCTCTTCCAGGAGGCCGACAAGGTCACGTTCCTGGAGCGCGAGTCGGTGGAGCCGTACAGAAGACACGCCGCCCGCCTGCACAAAATGAGCATCAACATCGTGGCAGGAGGCTTCATAGCGGGCGGGTCGCGGGCGCTGGAACGCCTGTACGAGCTGCAGCAGAAGCTGATTGAGGAGTGGATGAGGGAGGGCGTGGTGGACGACGACCAGACCATCTACATGCAGCTCTACTTCCGGTACCCAGGCCTTTTCAACTTCGTGCGCGCGGATTGGTACGACGCCTTCAAACTCTTCGATGCCCGTAAACGTTTATGATGGTGATATCCGTAGACAGTATATACGATACTTCCTGGGAGCCTGAACAGCCCAGCTGTTACAGTGTTAAACTGTCAGTGCTGTGGTCGTGAGTTCGAATCCCGGGGTTCCTGACTGGGAGGCAACAATTTGTGTTAGCCTTTTCCCCCTGGGTGTCCAGGTTTCAGATGCTATATCGTGTCCCAAGTGGCTGATTCTGATGCACGGATTTAGCGTATTCGATGTTTTTCACAGCGCTGTTGTACGCCTGGAAAACGCATTGTGCCGTTAAGCTACATTGACCCAGGGGGACTTAACGCGTACGTACAAAGCGCCCCGGGTCAATGCAGCGTGTTTTGGGCTTTACGCTGGAAGTGCCCTGGAGTAATTTATGCTGGGGCGTTCACCACGCTTAGTACCTTGAACTGCATCTTGCCCGTTACGTTTTGACTCACGCTATTTACTCGTTACTGTGTGACCGTGCATTTATTTATCCAGGAAACTAGAACGCTGGCTGCAGGTGATGTCCTCAGTTTCTTCCCCGCTTATGAAGCATGTAGTTTTTGTGCTGAAGTTCCACGTTGCGTGTGCGACATAATATGTGAGACACCACAGAAATGAGCATCGCTGAGGCACCCTCTTGACTTCTCAAACTGAAGAGTACGGAAGGGGGAGAGAAAGGAAAAGATTTCGTTACACTGATGGCTATCAGTCGCCGTTGTTTCAAGATTTCTCACTAACTTCACGTGAAGCTATTGTGGATAACATATTGAGGAAAATGAACATGCTCCTGTGTGTAGGGTTAAAGAGACTGTGCTGTGCACATACAAAACCATCTCATCGTCTCATCACCAACGTCTGACAGAGATGAAAAGCGAAACGTCGTCGGATAATTTGTTCAGTATCAGGTGTGGGAAGTGACAGATATTATTTCCCAAACAAACTGTGACTGTGATTGTGGCTGACGACTTCTGTATGAGTACTACCAAGAACAAATAAGTAAGAACTAGTCACAGACTATACGGTCGAGTTCGCCAAGATAGAACCCCCCTGAAGGCATTTGCTTCACGGATTGGGAGCGTGGACACCCGGTCACTGGGTGCGGCATAGTTGCAACTTACCACACCATTGTTTCCATTGCTGGCGGGCACAGCCTCTGGTTCCAAAGGAATGTTTGACTGATAGCCCCGATTCTCGGGACTTCCCGGGCAGCGACAAGTGGAAACGGGACTCGACAAACCCGAGAAAACTCGCCACTCACGTGGACACTGGCGTACAGTAGAATGTGACTAGCTCTTGCTTATTCATTCTTGGTAAGTGCGGCATTGTCCCTCCGGGCAACTGCCCTCCACGTGCCATCTGTAACTTGATTTAACTTCCAGCTCCAGCATCTATAAGACCACAAACATTCTTCTAAGTCTGGTTCCTTTTTCTGACTTCCTCTCGTTCACCTTCACACCGGAGTCAGAATTGTCCTCGTTAACTGACGATGATTCACTAGGTTCATAAGCAAAAACATTCCTCCACGTGTGCTCACTGTATCATTTTCATGTTTCGACCTCAATCACCTTCACTACGGCGTCAAATTTGTCCTCGTCAACTGAAGATGATTCACTGGATACATAAGCAAAAACATTCCTCCACGTTTGCTCAGTGTATCTTTTTCATGTTTCGACCTCAGTCACCTTCACTACGGCGTTAAAATTGTTCTCGTCAACTGACGATGATTCACTAGATTCATAAGCAAAAACATTCCTCCACGTTTGCTCAGTGTATCTTTTTCATGTTTCGACAAGTAACCTTCATATCCGTTGTCCTTGCGTTACACTATGTCCACGCTGTTTTCAGATCTCTAGTGCTTGTAGGTTTTCATTGTATCGCTTTAGCATCATTGGACATTGCTTTACTGACCTGTTTTGCTTTTCGCTGTTTCTCTGTCTACATATTTACGTCATAACGTACTTGCTTCCGTGATAATTATTCTTTGCCGTCCGAAGTTCGGTAGCCTGACAGATCTCAGTGTGCAAATCTGTGACGAAAACGCTGTTTCAGATGTCTCAATCCAGGCCAGTGTTGCGAAAATTGTTGTATTCAGCATTACGCCATTTTCACTTGAGGTGGCTAAGCAGTAAGCACGTCTATGTGCTAATGAAATCTGCCTTCAGAGGGTAAAAGAGCTTGAGTGATTCTAAAAACAATGCCGACTGACGGTAGATATCCTGTCTAAAAAAAGAAAAAAACAAACCCAAACAAACAAAAACAACAACAACAACAACAACAAACCCAACAACAGAAAACAACAACAGTAAAACCCCCAAGTCAATGTTTCGGAAATTGTTGCATGCATCATCACACCATTCGCACTTGTCTCCGTGCGCATCATTATTGACTAAAATCGACCAGTCAAATGGTAAAAAGGCGTAAGTGCTTATGAAATCAAAGGCGCTCAGGCCATTTTACCAACTGACGGTAGAAGTACTGTCTTAAAAACAAACCGAAACCATTGTCGACTAAAATCGACCAGTCAAGTGGCAAAAAGGCGTAAGTGCTTATGAAATCAAAGGCGCTCAGGCCATCTTACCAACTGACGGTAGAAGTACTGTCTTAAAAAACAAACCGAAGCCATTGTTGCGTAAATGGTTGCGGTGCAACTTTACACCGTTTGCAGTTCTGGAGGCTGAAACGTCCCTGCGCGCACCACTTTCTGCGCATCTAGAGCATTTGTGGTGTCAGTGTTGCGCATGCGCTGTAGCACGTAACAGGATTACACCCCTTTGCAGAACTCTTGCGCAAGGGATCCTGGTCAGGCACCTTACTGTAACGGCTCCGTACCAGTTACGTTCAAAATGTATCATTATTATGATTATGGTGTTTGCTGCTGTGATTTCCAGTACCTTGCCTGGCTTGATGTGTGTGTGTGTGTGTG
>JACVVK020000234.1:915000-925000 GCA_018292915.2 Batillaria attramentaria
GAAAAGGACAATAAAGTAGGTTAGTTAGTTATTTAGGGCTTAACGCCGCGCAAGCAACACAATAAAGTAGGAAAAAAAAAGAAAAAAAAAGTTCATTTCTTAGAATCTGCTGACGCATTGTACACTGCTGTTCAACAGATCAACACTACCCGAGGCCATGCGATGCATGAGGGACAGAATCTCGGGCTGTGACGAGAACACGCGAGACTATATTCTGGGACTTGCTTCAGACGGGGCGGGTCTTTGTGACGGGTTGTCTGTGAAGAGCAGCGTCGCTACAGGTAGCATGCGTCGCTTATAACGACAAAATAGGTTGGATACTTTGTTGCGCTTGTTTATGAACTGTACGATGAAATTATTGACGACGAAATTATTGTTCGATGAAATTATCGCGACGACGGCCAAGTCGGGCTAACCGAGACCGAGCCGAGCTAAGTGATGCCTAAGAAGGAAAAAACAAAAATACTCAGTGACAAGGAAAGTGGACAGTTGCGAACAACTTTGAGGTCCCCGTGTTATTTCACAGTGTGCACAGAAGTGGTGAAAACTGTCGCATTCACCAGCACCAGTACATTCTCTGCCTGTTTCGAGATTATTGCCTGCATGAGTTGTCCCCCGTGCATACACACACCCGCAGCATGCATGCAATTTTGTGCTCTGCCACGAAAAATGCGTGCTTGTTGCGGGTATTTTTCTTTTCCTTCTTAGGTATCACTTAGCTCGGCTCGGTCTCGGTTAGCCGACTTGGCCGTCGTCGGAGGGACCTAGAGTTATTGACGGACCCGGTGTAGCATCCGGTCCGGTCCCCCCTCTGAAGTAGTCCCCCGGGGGACCAATTCGTGGCAAAAACTGCTCTATAATGGTCCCCCCTTAGACAATACTGAACATTAAATATTACTAGAATTTCAAACAATAAATAAATAAGTCAATCAATATTCTCTCTCTCTCTCTCTCTCCCCCTCACTCTCTATCTCTCTCTCTCTAGCAAAACCTGAAATAGACATTTATGTTCTTTGACAAGAAAAACTTTATTTCAAAAGCAAACTTGATCTTTCCATTTCCACATTGGACTCTCATGAGGATTATTTGGTATGTCCAGTCAAACTGTGGATGTCTAAGGGGGGACCATTATAGAGCAGTTTTTGCCACGAATTGGTCCCCCGGGGGACTACTTCAGAGGGGGGACCGGACCGGATCCTACACCGGAACTGGGTTGCTGGCTGTCATGGTCATGCAGGGGAGAATGAACACTTCTTCTTCCTTGCTATATTTCCAGCTTTATCACAGCTGCCAAGAGTGGCTCCTCGGGACGCTGGGTTATGTACCTATGCCGATATTGTCCCCTGCTTCCTGAGTGAGTGTGACGGGACGAGCAACCGTGACTTCTCGAACGACAGGATACAGGACATCGTCCCTATCGTGCGACGGTGAAACACTACGTTCATTTCAATTCAATTCATTTCAATGCTATTCAGTCAGTTCAGTTTTTGATCAATTCAACTTCTGTTCAATTTCGATTTAAATTTCGAATAAAATTTCGAGTTAAATTTCGAATTAAATTTCGATTTAAATTTTGATTTAAATTTCGATTTAAATTTCATTTCAATTCAATTTCAATTTGTTAGTTTAGATTAATTAAGTTGAAGCAGTTTAGTGTAGTTCAATTCTATTTCACTCCATTCCATTCTATTCCATTCCGTTCACTTCACTTCAGTTCAATTGGATTTAGTTTAGTTTCAGTCGAGTCAGTTCAAGTCAATTCAGCTTATGGGCGAGATGACCAAAACCCTCACAGCTCTAAAGATACCCGTAGAGGGTGACAGACAAAACATAATAATTTACACCAAAATTTTCATATAGATGATCTTGCCGGAGGGGTGTGGGGGGAGGGGGAGGGGGAGGGGATGAGACAGCACGAATTATACATATACATACACGAATTTACCTTACAATAGTAATGAGACAAAAAATATACCAATACAACGACTAATTCCTACGCCCTTTGCCAGGTCCTACACATGTCTGGCCGAATGTCTGGCACGTGCGTATCGTAGCAACAGCGCCACGTGCCCAAACTGGCAGTTCCACCTTCTGCTGACTCATCGTGAGGTGTTCCTGCCGGTCAGGCTGGCAGTAAGGTTCCAGGCCCTTCACTTCCAGCTGCTCTCTGTGAGTACACCTCCTCTCACACACTGTGGTTTTCCATTGCACGCGTATTTTTCAAGATTTTCCTGCAGGTCTTTCAACCTTACAGACTGACCTAGGCGTGTGTGTGTGTGTGTGTGTGTGTGTGTGTGTGTGTGTGTGTGTGTGTGTGTGTGTGTGTGTGTGTGTGTGTGTCTCTCTCTCTCTCTCTCTCTATCCCGTCGATATTTCGCATAAAGTCAAGTCGTAGAACGAAGTCAGCGGCCACGTGACTTCACCCCGCCAGGCCCCGGAGTACATTTGCACCCCCTCCCGCGTTGCGGGGATACAGTCGCTAGTGGACGACTGGAGTTTATTCGCCCTCCTGCGCATGACTGGTATACATTTGCACGCCCTAACTAACGGCGAACTATACCAACTGAGCAGTGATGTGGGCCTTGACAGTAAGGTGATGCCCCAGCAGCACCTTCAGGTCCATTTCGTTTCTGGCTCAGCTGGCAGAGAATGTATTTGTTCAGTGCAGAGATTTAGTACATCATTTCGTCGTACGTGACGTGTCTGCAGGAGTCATCGTACTCGGCGTCTCTCCAGAGAATGGTAGAAGCCATGTGGACCACTCTCTCTGGTGTATGGGCATCACTCTGGAACTGGGGATGAGTACCAGCTTCTCTGTAACAACAGCTACAACACCAGCAGGAGCAGCAGCAGCCAGACCACCACCACCACCACCGTCATCATCAACAACTACAACAACAACAGCTGCATCAACATTATTGAGTGTTCACATTAAATGTACATGCTTCCGGTCAGAATGCCGACGTTAGAGACTGAAATAAAACCTATCCAAATCAACATACATGCAGTTTCTTGTTCCTCCTCTGCTTCTTCATTCTTCTTCTCTTTCCTCTTCTTCTTCTGCTTTACCTGAAGGACAGATCTGTGTGTATATATATATATATATGTGTGTGTGTGTGTGTGTGTGTGTGTGTGTGTGTGTGTGTGTGTGTGTGTGTGTGTTGTGTGTGTGTGTGTGTGTGTGTGTGTGTGTGTGTGTATTTTCCTATATTGGTTTGTTTTAGTTCCTGTATTGATTTCATTTAGTTCCTTTATTTCTCTTAGCTCTTGTCACGACCCGTCTATCTCCCTTCTGTTATCCCCAGCCAGCTGGATAAGAGTAACGCTGTGGTGGAGTTTATGTACACTTGTCGTCCTGGGGTCTAATGCACCAATCCAGCCTACGGACTCAAGGCTAGCCTTGATCGCAAGGCCAGCCTGCGGTCGGCAAAATTGTAATGCACGAATGCAGACATGGGCCAGGCTTTTGACTAAAAGGTAGCCTAAACAGCTCCGATTTAGGCTGCTGGTCGACGCAGCCCCCCCCCCCCCCCCCCCGCAACCAAAAAGCTTGAGGCATTGTGTTGCAGGTTATGCTGCCCTTGCTCTCTTCGGCCGACTCTTCGTGTAAAGCGATAGTGGCGCTCAGTTCGTGCACCGGCACGAAGACAGCTCGTGCAAAATGACACCCCGTGCAGTGTTCATTACATAAAAAACCCTGCGCCTTGTCGGTACATACGAGGATGTACATTCTATATATATTCTTCCGACCTTGAGTTGATACAGGGTTTCGCCCTCGTCGTATTCCCCAGAAGTGCAAGTGTTAAAGGTACTTATCCAAGTTTACTTGGCTGAACAGAAAGACAATTTTTGTTTTTGTACGGCTTCGCTCGTGAGTGCGCCTTTTCACTCGAAATACTCTATCTTGATGATTAGTACAGCTCTTAATGCGATACAATGTTGAAAACACTTTGCGCGAGCGGTCGCCGGAACATTCGAATTCCACGACTGTTGTCACTTCGAGAAATTAGCATGAAGGTGCAACGTCTCCTGCATGTCCTAGGTTTATTTTGCCCCGTAGATCAGTTTGCATCAGCTGCCCAAGGTTACATTTTTGTTTTTTTCACGTAGTGCAGACACACTTAGCCGTGAATTAGTCTGTGGCCTGCACGGCTTTAAGCTCTGAAAACTCACTCACTCACTCTCGCACAGTGGACACATTACAATCACGTGGCGCGAAGGGTCAGCTCAGCTAATTAAGTTTCGGAATTTGAGAATTGCATTTACTTTTGAATTGTATGGGCTGAACAATTCCAAAGCCGGAGTTCTCGGAGAGAACGCCCGACGATCGACCCGAATGAACGGTGTGACAAAGAAAAATTCTTTGCCCCGAGTGACACTCAAGCCTGAGGTCTCGCATTGGTGACAAAGTCTGTTAACCACTAGACCATTGACCGCTTTGAAAGCCACACAATGCCATCTATAGACAGTGCGAGGCGGGAAAAAAATCAGCGGTTAACAGTAGTCCTAACACTAGCTGACTCCTTGTGATATTCGCGTTGTGTGTACACTTCTTCTGGATCGGTGTCATCCTATAACATACCGTCACTAAGTGGTGTCTATGTATTCTTTATGGTAAGTAGAGCTTCCACTGCCAAACAATGACGTCTGCTGCTGTGCGAACGAAAAATCCAACGGCCGAACATCTTCCTCACAGACTAAGACACATGCACAAATACATGCACAGGCTTACGTTCGGCTGACTGAAGCCAACGCGCAGTAGCCGGTGACAGAGTTGTATACGGCAGCTCGACCTTGTAGCTGAGTTTTCCTCGTTTACACGGCCATCAAACGTCAGTGTATTGCATTAGGGAGCTCTACTACTCCATAAGAATATTTCGAGCGTACAGGGGGAGCCGGGGTGGCCGAGTGGTAGAGCGTCGGACTTCTCATGCTCGGGGCGTGAGTTCGTATCCCGGCTGGGGCCAAATATCTCTGCTGGCTTTTCTATCGTTGCCCCATCTTTGATATCACCCCGTATGTGGTGGAAAAGGACGTTAAACCCCCAAACACCCACCCACCCCCTCGAGCGTACAGTCGTAGCCACAAGCGCAGCTCTTCAAAAACAAACGTCTCTATCTATATAAAATCTTGTAATCGTGACATTAGCCTCTTTAAGCCCACAGGTACGGGAAAGCGCCTCTTTGCACGCGTAAGGACGCAAGGTGCCCATGGGTCAAATTTGGTGCATGTTTGAACTACCCTGTTTTAATGATAATGATAATGAGTATTGTATAGGCGCTTTACCCAGTTTCGTGAATCGGCTCAAAGCGCCGCGAACTGAACCCAACACGCACGCTCACGTGAATCACACGCATTCTCTCACACACTGGACATAAACACACTACTATCACATGGTGCGAAGGGTCAGCTCAGCTATTTAAATTTCGGAATTTAGAATTGCATTTATTTTTTTCAAGTTTGGTGGGCTGAACATCTCCAAAGCAGAGGGGGAGGAAGCCGGAGTACCCGGAGAGAACCCCCGGACGATCGGCCCGAATGAACGGTGCCACATACGAGAAGGAAAAATTCTTTGCCCCGAGTGGGACTCGAACCCCTGGCCTCTCGCATTGGTGACAAGTCTTTTAACCACTAGACCACCGAGTGTGCTAGTTTGTATGATTTTTTCTTGTCACGTAAACGCGTAATTTTCGCGATTTCAGTTTGTATTTGGTAGGGCAAGGTGCATGCCAGGGGGTTGCAAGGGGAGGCAAGCTGCCAGTGAAGCTGGGACTTTTTGCGCAGGAACGGAGGAAAAGTTGAGGTGGATGGATTTGGGTGGAGTGGCTTTCTGGCCTGAACAGAACGAATTGCTCCAGTGATACCTGAGCAGAAAGGCTGTGGTGGTGTTGAGTGAATCAGGCAGGCAGGGAGACCAAACACAGAGGTCGCTATGAGATGAGTTTTATTGCAACAGGAAAACAACAAGCAGTCACAAGCGGCAGGGCTGAGAGCGAGAGTGTGAGCGTGCAGCGAACCGGAGCGAGAGTGTGAGCGTGCAGCGAACCGTGGCTCGCAGCTCCTTTTAATTTATGCGCCCAGTGCGGCCCGTAAAGACAGCAACGGCCGCTCGCAGCAGGAAGGAGCCAAGATTCTCGCCTAGCGGCGAAATCTGTGTTTGTTTACACACAGAAAACTAGCAATAGCGGGCGTAATACAACAGCTACAAACTTCAAACAAACTGCATTCAAATGAGCGTGAAAAGTACTTTAAGGTGGCATAAGTTTGGCATTATCAAAGTATAGAGAATTTCCTATCGCCGATTTAGGAGCGTAGGAGCGTAAAGACAGGGACCACGCACTTGAAAAGGGGTGAAAATGGCAAAATACACCCGTTAAACTACAAAACAGCGCTAAAAACAAAACATGATTAAAAAATACAAACTCTTCTGAAACTACTGTAGTTTACATGATAACTTTAGGTTAAGTGACTGTGGAGATATTCAGCACTAAAAGGGCATAAACAAACACAACTAACTGACACGTGGCCTTCGTGGATCCGCAACGCTGCACACGTGCGGTAGCCTACAGGCGAACAAAGCCGGCGGCACACAGCTAGCCGGGGAACCTAGGGTAGTGGGCGAGAGGGTCCAAACCACTCGGCTACAGTTTTCTTAAATTCCTGTCAGGTAGGTGCCATTGAAGGGTTTGTGCATGGTAATTGTTCTTTCTAGATTGAAGCATTTTTCAAGGGTGACTTTGATGCCTGAGGCCAATAGGGAATATAGACATTTTGAGGCCTCGTGCGTTTGTATTCTTTGACCTGCACGCATCAGTTGAGTTCCATTCAAGCCCAGCATATGCTGCGAACTGGTTTATTGCGCCTAGGAGATGATAAGTTGCAATATCTGTAGTATATGCGCTTAGTATTTATCTTTGTTTTACCTAGTTGTAATTGTCATTTGTTTTCTACGCTTTTTTTGTAACCGGGAGTTCGAGAAATTAGCATGAAGGTGCAGCGTCTCCTGCATGTCCTAGGTTTATATTGCCCCGTAAACCAGTTTGCATCCTTTGTCCACCGTTACATTTTTGTTTTTTTCATGTAGTGCAGGCACACTTAGCCGCGAATTAGTCTTTGTGGCTTGCGCGGCTTTAAGCCCTAAAAAACTCACTCACTCACTCCCCCTTCTTTTCATGTAGTGCAGGCACACTCAGCCGCGAATTAGTCTTTGTGGTTTGCGCGGCTTTAAGCCCTAAAAAACTCACTCACTCACTCCATTCAAGCCCAGAGCTTGTTCTTTCCAGTCGAAAGCGTAGGCAAGAAGATGGCGGACAGTAAGCAAAAGAGGATCGCTCTATGGGCGATAAACCGGAGTGTGTCTACAGCGACACTCCGCGCGATGCTCAACTCAGGAGTAAAAACCAAGGTAGGTCCAATTAGTCATTTCTTGTTCGATTTATTCGAAGTATGATTTATCCGTGACGACGGATAAGGTCGAATTTCGAAGAGGGCTTCGAATTAAGCGAGTTTTACTCTTTCAACTTGCTAGAGAGGTTCGTTTACAAGTTATCAGTTTACTGCAGTGACAGGTCAGCACAGTGATATGACAGCCGTGTACCCACAGTCAGAACAGAGTTAAACCCATGAAAGAAAAGGCCTTTGTGTTGTCGCATGCATTATGTCAGAATGTAAATGTGATAACTATGATATCATTACAGATTATTTTCGCGCCATTTGCCGATCCCTATTACTATGGGCCAGAGCGGATCAGCACCAGATTCACGTCTGTTGAGGCTGACCCTGAGAAGAGCTACGAGAAAATCAAGAGTTTAGTGGAACAGCCCTATACAGGTGATGTCACGCCCAGTATCTCCGAAACTGCAAGCAGGGTTTCGCGAATAAAAATCAATTAGACACAGTCTAATTTTACGCCAAATGAAAGTTTCGTAGTTTACATGATAGCCCGGATCTAAACTGGGATACAAAATCTTCTGAAAGAATGCCACCGAAAACAAATTTCAAGTTTCAACTTTGCAGAGGGTGCAGCACAGAACAGCGCGCTCAGAGCAACAGTTCAAGGGACACAACCCATTATTAGCACAGCAGACGAGTTTTCTTGAATATGGCTAGGTTCGCAAGTCTCATAGAAAATGAAAGTGCTGAGACACAACAACTGCTTATGGCACAAAATACCAAAGTAAGCGTAATATAGAAACACGTACATATCAAGCATGGGTTTAGATACAACAGACTTTGGCAGTACCCTAATGTTCAGTTCTCATCCCTACTGTGTCAGATCCCTACCGGTATTGCAGTAGATCTGTGGGGGGTCAACAGGCTGAAACAGTTCATGCCAATACTGAGCAGGACATGCGGCCTGTCCAAACCACAGCCCAGTTGACATCGTGAGCGTCACCAGACACACACGCGCCCGCAGCCTCAAACCTTATCAAACTTGAGAGGCAGAAGCCTCCTTGGCTCACTTGTGAGATGGGTCAAGGTCAATCAAAAGAGTATGTTCGTAAAACTCTTATCACTATCTACGAGTATCATCATGACAAGTAAGGTGTCTCTGGTGTTCTTATTTGGTGGCAATATTACAAGTTAAAAACAGCTTGTATGGCCTTGACCTTGGGCACATGCGGCTATAGTAGGCTTGTGGGGCCTGGCACCAATTTTGGTCGTGCGATATCGAGCTCACCCGTTTATTTACCCTCCTTTCGTGACCTGTACAGCTCTGACGAACCTGACCATTTGCACGTCTTCCAGACTGTCACTACTCGCGGGCAATTGTAGGCCGAGGCTTCGCGGGGTCCTCGCTGGGATAGGTTCGATGGACGGCAGGGCCAACTGCCCCCCCCCCCCCCCACACACACACACACGTACACACTCCCCCCCCCACCCCCTATTTTTCTTAATCAGCAAGCTTTTATCGTTTGTTGTGTCAGGTTATGACCTGGTGTTCCTGAAGGACATGCCGTATACGTTGTCAGGGCGACTGACCGAAGAGTGGCAGCCTAGCGGGTTCACACACACGTTTCTCATCAGACACCCACGAGCGTCACTCACCTCCATGATCCACGTGACTTTGAACAAGGACGTGCCAGGTATGTCAAGTGTTGCATTGTGTCCTTTCTTATCCGTGTTAGTTTGCCCCTTGTCAACAACTAATTTGTTCTTGATGAACACAAAGTCGTTTGAACTTAAATTGAATTTGAATTTGAAGTCTCGCCGAAGAGCCTAGAAGGATAAAGATGTAGGGAACTTGTCCCACTCCTTACGGGCGGCCAGTGGATGTGGATTTAACGTCCTTTTCCACCACGGCTCATGAAGACTAAATAAATACAATGCTCGAACCCACGTGACAGCGGTGATGGTCGTAGCGTAGCAGCTAAGTCCGAAGCGCTACCTATTAGACCACCGCTCACTCCAGTTATGGGTGATAGATATCTAGGACGCGACAACGAGAAAAAGGCCAGGGCCCGTATGTAAAAGTCGAGGTTAATTTAACCCACGACTACGGGCCTAACCCAGACTAGGACGAAAGAAACCCAAAAGCAAAATTAAATAAAAAATGAAGCGAAGAAAGGAAGAAAAAATTCCTTCTATAACGGCTTAGGCACCTTGCTGGAATGGGCCCGCTTCTTGATTTAAAAGCAAAAAAAAAGAAAGAAAATGTAACCCTAGAGCTAGTTTAGTTCGAGGTTAGACTCTAGCCCGGGGCTAAAAGCCCTATCCTCGACTTTTACATACGGGCCCTGGATCTTAACTGGCCTAGTAGGATCACTCAGTAGGATTGTCCACTGCGGTGTCGGTGAGTTCGACCCCAGACTTAATAGGGGTTAAAAAGAAAAGACACAATTCACGTTATCCACGTTGCCCGTTTTCTCTGGACCTGTTTTTGTGAATGTGTCCATCACAATCAACTGTGGCCGCTATAATCATGCCTTACAATTCGACTGTTCAGGCTGGAAATACTTTGATCCGGCCGAAGCTGGATACCAAGAGCTGGCAGAGTTAT
>JACVVK020000234.1:927500-997500 GCA_018292915.2 Batillaria attramentaria
CTTAAATGGCCTTGACCTTGACTCAAGAAAATTGAATACAAGTATGCCAGTTCAGGTGTAGTCAATGTCTATCATCATGCAAAGTTTGATGCCTCTGGTACCACTACATTCTGAGAAAATGGCAATTTTAAATTTCCAATGAGACAGCTTCGATGACCTTGACCTTCAGTCAAGGTCATTCAAAATGGTATGTCTTGAAAGGTCTTGCTGCTGTTTATCAGCAAGCCAGGTTTGGCGTTTCTGCTGTTCATTGTTTCTGAGAAAATGCCAATGTTAAGGTTTTGGAAGGTTTTCTGCAAAACAGCTTTTATGGCCTTGACCTTGACTCAAAGTCACTGAATACAAGTATGTAAGTAAATGTGTTGTCAATGTCTATCATCATGCAAAGTGTGATGTCTGGCTGTTCTAGATTCTGAGAAAATGCCAATGTAAAATTTCCAAACAGACAGCTTTAGTGACCCCGACCTTGGGTCAAGGTCAATCATTATGGTATGTTTTGAAAGGTCTTATGGCTGTCTATGAGCGTGCCAAGTTTGGTGCCTCTGCTATTCATTGTTTCTGAGAAAATGCCAATGTTAAGGGTTTGGAAGGTTTTCCGCAAAACAGTTTGCATGGCCTTGACCTTGACTCAAAGTCACTGAATACAGGTATGTAAGTAAAGGTGTTGTCAATATCTATCATCATGCAAAGTTTGATGTCTCTGGCCTTTCTAAATTCTGAGAAAATGCCAATGTAAAATTTCCAAACAGTCAGCTTTAGTCAATCATTATGGTATGTTTTGAAAGGTCTTATGGCTGTCTATCAGCGTACCATGTTTGGTGCCTCTGCTGTTCCTTGATTCTGAGAAAATGCCAATATTAAGGTTTTGGAAGTATTTCCACAAAACAGCTTGCATGGCCTTGACCTTGACTCAAAGTCACTGAATACAGGTATGTTAGTAAAGGTGTTGTCAATGTCTATTGTCGCTGCCTCTCTCGCTCGCCAGTGTATGACGGAGACTGAAGTCGTTTATTCTTTTCCTTTATTCCTCAGTACTCGTAAAAACTGCAAAGTATACAGGCGTAACTTAAATCACTTGTATCCATCGAGATAAAGTATACTTACAGCCCAATAAAAAGAGATTCTGTCACCATGCATACTTGTAATAAAAAGGATAAAACTTGTTCACGAATTGTTTTGGTTTCTTTCCTTGGTGAATATTTATGTACAATATACATATATGTACAATGTCCCTTGCGGGTTAAGGCCGTTCTTAACCGGGCGAACCACCAGTCGGGCGAACTTGTTCGGCGAACTGAGTATTGTATACAAACAGGGCCAGCGCGCACACGTACGTAGTTCCAGAGGTTCGGACGAACCAGTTCTCTGTCTTAACCGACCGTTAATGATATGCATACGTCATCGCCCGAACAAGGCGGACTCGGAAGTTGAGACAATCGTAAACAACCAAAATGGCCGCCTTCGTAGATCGAGACGACCAGGCATTTGCGGTAGTTATTGTTTTGAGTGAACTCTTGGAAGCCGAGGAAGAGCAGAAAAGAGGAATGTATCATGTTTTCCTCAGTCTGTTGATCAAACACGTAAAACAAATACTTTCAATACTATTTAAACATTTTCATCCAAAAAATGCCAGTGAACACCGCTCTCCAAACCACTAGCTGTGCAACAGTGGTGTGGAGTGTACTTTGGCGGTTCATTCAGAAACACCGCAACATTTTGCTGTAGGTACCTGAACAAAGGAACAATCCCACATGCAAACTAAGTACTCAAGTTATCCACTCTCTCCGGTAATGACTTCGCTGAATAAATATTTGCACACATACTGCACATTTCATTCAGGGCTGTTCTGGACAGTAACCCGATGCATTGCACACATCATGTATCTAGAGATCACACATCTACTTTTATGAAGTTTACTGTAGGCAATGTGCCTGATGAAAGAAGTAAAAGTTGTGAAATATGTGAAAGATGGCAGCGTAGGACAATATACAGACCACCTGCACTGCAACACAATGCACTACAACATAACTTTCACATTTTCAAAAGCAAGGCTAGGATCCCTATTTTGTCTGGACATTATAAGTTAAACCAAAGAAGCACACATCACCGATGTGTTTTTCCTTACGTGCTTCCACAAGCTTGAGGTTAATTACTTTCATGTTGGTGTACATGTAGGTGTGAAACTCTCCCATGTTGGCCTGCAAATAGTGTATTTAGGACTTCCTAAGGCTCATCTCCTTGCCGAAAAAAATTCTCTCTTTGAAGTCTCTTTGAAAAAGCCTCTTCAATGCGTTTCCTGAGGCTGGTTGTTTCTTGTCTTCCCCTGGGTGCTTCGATGGGTGAATAGTCCAAAGGGCGTTCACATGCTGTTCTAGATGTGATAGCAGCAGGCAATCATACGGTTCCACATGAACCTGAGCACAGTAATTATAAATTGATCACAGCAACGTTGGGAGTGGGGGGTGGTTGGTGGGGGTAATGGGGTGGGGAATGGCAGTGCTCTTCGCTAAAACCCAGCCAGGGGGTGGGGGGTGTTTATACATACATGTATCATACACATGTACTATGGTACACAAGAGGTCACACCAATGTCAAACAGGCAGTATTTATGGAGACTGTTCAAAGTGTTATTTATCAGTCTCTGCATTTCTTCTTGTTTGTCTGATGTGTGGCAGTTTTTAAATGACTCTACTGAGAAAACATACAAGCATCCTGACAGATCAGTTGTTAGATCAGTTTTAGGAGAAAACATTCACATGTAAACAAAGCCAACACTAACAGAAAATAACAAAGAGCACCAGAGCACAACAGACTCTTCCACACATGACACCATACCTTCCTTGAGACATCATTGTCACTGTCACCACACTTTCCCATCATCTTGCTCAGCAGCAGCTCTTTCTTACACTGTCAATGTCACTGTCAGCAATGGTTTCACATTCTGGAGGTGACTGATAACCTAAAGTTGGTAAAAGACAGAAAGTTTTGGTCAACACATTACTTGGGATTTTAAGTTACCATTAAAGCCAAACATGAACAGGACAATTGTTCAGTGACTCCACACTCCTAATACTATAATTCCTCAAGAATAACTTAACAAAATCAAAACAAAAGGTGTGTTGCTGTTTATTGCAGAACTAGAAGATGCAGATTGGTGTGCTTTGTTTTCATTAGGCTACAGTTGTGGTTGAGGCTACATTTGCTGTATGTCCAAAATTAATGTGTGTATGGAGACTTTTGTAAGTATATCATAACAACAAACATGTATGTAGTCAAGAACAAGCTAGCACACAGAAACATTAGATTCAAACTGGAGAGAGAGAGAGAGAGAGAGGAGGCTGGCTACATGAGCTACATGTAATATTGGAGCTAATATCTAATTCATCGGATCAGTTCCTGTTTATTTGCCGTCTAATACATGCATCTGACTTTAACCGCCAGATCAGCATCATTCTCTGTTGCAAGGCTTCACAAAACAGTTAATTAGTATTGCGTGACATTCCCTGTGACGGGATGTCTCCTTTATGTGGACCCTCCAACAGATGTGTATATGATAACGTTTTTCTACAAGCGACTGATCAATACATGCCGTGCCATGCTCATGATTCTGCTTGTTTTCCTGACAAAGCTGTTGTAACACGATGAAAGGAATGAGAGAGATACAAAACAGTACGATGCAAATAATAAACACTGAGTTGGTGAAGCGAATGTATATGCACGAGTGGTTTGATGTGTCTGCCTGCTGCAATATCATTAATATAATGTAATGTAATACAGCACTGTGTGATGTCAACAAGAGGGTAGGTAGGCAGATGTTTGGGAGTTTAAAGTCTCAATATGTACGACAGGTATACAACAGCGTGTGGAAAATACTGCGCTGAATCTGCGCGTCAGAACCAGTCACTTGGGTCACAGTATAGCATGTGAGGCCACTGTGGTGACCCTGGCCATCGTATAAGTTGCTCTACCAATACTGAGCAGGCGACATAATTTGGTTGCGGACTGAGGACAGCTAGGCGGCACTGATTGGTTGCTATTTTTATCAGCTTTTTCGAGTCCCAGTCTGTTCAAAAATGGACCGTAGGCTCAAACAAAGTCGTATTTCTCCACCGTTGGAAGCCACTAAATGACGAAAACGGCCAAATCAATGCCTTCTATCTGGCAAACAACCTTAGAGCTTTGAAAGTGGCAGTGTTCCATCTCAGCGGCGTTACCAACAAAAAGGCTTTGACGCCCTGTTCCACCACGTATGGATGACATCAAAGACAGGGCAAGGAGGAAATGACCAGCACAAATATTTGGCCCCAGCCGGGATTGATGTCAGCAAGAGATACATTAATGAAGTATCAGCTTTATGGGATGGGATGAGGCAGATTTCGCTGGGCGCAGAGGCAAGTTACAGTGATACAAAACATTACTGTGGCGTTTCTCCAGACAAGACACACTTTCACGCACACAGTGACATAATGAAATCTGCGTCATGGACACCTTATGTGCACACTATGCTTCTGCGTTCTTTTTGGTGGAAGTTGTGCGACGTGTGTGTGGATGTATCAGTGGATGTGTGTGTGTGTGTGGACGGGTGTAATGATGGCTATCTAGTTGGAGGGCTTTTTACTTTGAGATGAAACGGACAGTCATCTTCTACAGAGGTAGTTTTCACGATTTTTCACTTGCCGCTTTTTTAGAAGAGTTATTTGCCCAATTAATTAAAGAAATCAGTCAGGACACTTTTCTGACGAAAAAAAAAAAAAAATGTTCATATGCCTTTATTTTGGGGCGGTCGGTGATCTAGTGGTTAAGAAGTGCACGAGTTCCTGTCCATTTGTCATGTATCTCTCTCTGGCATTGGACCTTCCTACCTTTCTGAACTCCTTCATTGTTAAGCCGGCTCTTAACTGGGCACTGCGGAGCGCCACAGTGCTGTCCACAGTTGTGACACAGTTATGATTTTGGGGGTTTCCGCCGCTGTGACGTCATCACAGCAACCTGGATTTCAAATAGCCACAACGGTGACTGCGGTTTCCACAACAGATTCTGATTCAGATTGGCTGTACTACGTCACTCGGCGTGCAAACCGTGCATGGCGGACTCGGACAGTGCATCTTCAATCGGTTTGTCACCGAGCACTGCTGTATTCAATTTTGTAGTTAAAGGGGAAGTCCACCCAAGACCTAACCTGGTTTTATATGATAGCTTTGGGTGTTTTTATAATGCACAGCCCCAAAACTTTGATTTGAAAAACAAAGCTTTATTTAGCCGCTAGCCTGTTCTAAACATAGGAGCAAGGAGGCTGACATATTCGCTAGGCGCGTGACGTCATCTGCGCTGTAGGTGCCGGGCCGCGTTAGCGCTGGCACTGGCTCGCTCGCAGACACAACGCTTGCCGTGAGGAACACAGAACACACTTCACACGCTCTGATTCCTCTTGTTTTCTTCTCCTTTTTCGTTTCTTTCTCCTGTATAACACACCAACATTCTGAAAGAATGGATCTTGGATTACTCCCCTACAATTTTGAGCCCGAATATTCGGAAGAAGAACTGAGGAATCGGGGAGCAGATGGTGAGAACGGCGGGGAGGCAGACGGAGAAAGCGATGCGAGTCATGCGACTGAATGCAGGTGAGAGAGATGCGTGTTTGAAAAGGCAGCAACATCGTTTGCAAATACGTGTCGTCCTGAAAACAGTCTTGTAAAATGGTCCTCGCAGACACGGTGACTGGCACACCACGTGTAGTCTTGCACGAGGAGAGGGAGGTTCGCATTCCTTAGATTCTTTAGCCACTTGGCACACAGTTTTTGCCTTTCTCTCGACTTCCTCGGGTCCGGGAACATGAAAAGGCCGTCTTATGGCTCCCGTCCGCATTATGGCATTTGCCCTGTTGGTTAAAGCAGCCAAACGCTTTGCACTGAACCATCTTGTAGTTGATTTCACAGACACACCTGCTTTCGCAAACTGTGTACTGCAGGTATCGTCTGCTACCGTGCTCTGGCAGCAGCGCGGGTGACGTCACGCGACCGACCTAAGTTTGTTTCCGCCACTAGAGAGAGTGGCAAAATGGCGGCCGCCTAGAAGCGAAAATAGGAGGTCTTTTCGGCGCATTTGTGAGTAAAAAGATGCATTAAGGTCACTATTTTAGGCATGGAATGGTTAAGAACATCGATACAAAGGGATAGAAAGCAACTTTGCTTTTGGGTGGACTTCCCCTTTAAGAGACACGCCGAGCGCAACGACTGTGATGTGCACGTGTGTTTCGCGCGCTGCGCCCAGTTTAGAGCAGGCTTCACACTCCATCCAGGCTGGTACGTAGCTTCTCTGACACTAAAGTTCTGCGCACCCTCTCAGTAAGAACTAAAACATAATGGTAAACTGATAACTGATCTTGATTTTACTCTGCCCTTCCACACCGTGTCAGCCTGCATGTTGAGAGGTATTGTTTAAATGTTCCCTGTGAGTCTGTGTGTATGGAAGCTGTTCATAAGTCATAAGTTATAGTGGGGTATATGTATTTTGTTGCCGTTCCTTAGTGTGTAACAGTCACTCATGTTTGTGTATATTCATTTATTGTTGTGCTTTATGTCATCTCTGTACTGTCAGTGATACCTGTTTTAGTTTTGTTTTGATGTACGGCGCTTAGAGCCTGTGTAATTTACTGGCAGTCGTGCAGTTCCACATGAACCTGAGCACAGAAAGTATAAATTGATCATAGCAACGTTGGCAGTGGGGGGTGGTTGGTGAGGGTGGTGGTGGGGGGGGGGTGGCAGTGCTTCTCGCTAAAAACCAGCAACAGGGGGTGGGGAGTTGTTTTTACATGTATCATATACAATGTAGATGTAATCTGGTACACAAGAGGTCACACCAATGTCAAACAGGCAGTATTTATGGAAACTGTTCAGAGTGTTATTTATCAGTCAAAGTTTACCTCTGCATTTCTTCTTGTTTGTCTGAACGGGGGAAGGCAGGCGTAAAGTTACGGACAGACCTACGAACAAAATTGCCGTACGTACGCGTCGTGACTCTCGACTTTCGTACCAAAACCGTTCGTACCGCTACGAACGTTCGTAAAGCCGAAACGTACACGTCGTGACCCCGGCCCCTGACTATCAGTTACTTGTACACATAAGTGGGTCACGTATGGAAAGACAGGTATCGTGCAGGCTAAACCTCTGAAAAGGCTCAGTCGACGCAACCCACCCTGCAGCTACAGTGCATGAGGTATGGAGCATTGTACGGTACGGTATAAAGCACTCTTGCTCTCTTACGCTTTTCTTTCCTGCGGAGCGATAGTGGCGTGCGTGCACGTGCACGAGGAGCGTTCGTGTGAAATACCACCAGGCAGTGTTCTTACATAAAAAAAAAAAATCCGAGCCTTGTCAGTAACATGTGAGTGTGCACATTCTGTTCTACTGTAGAAATGCCTTATGTTGTGCCAGTTTCCTGCTGTGTACACACTACCCCGGTGGGAGTGCCGCCGGATTCATTGTTATGGGTCAACGGCCTAACAATAAATAATAATGATAATGAGTATGGATTGAGTCTCTCTCTCTCTCTCTCTCCGGAGTACCTCTGCAACTTTTTCTCTGCTTTAAACTCCAGATATTCTACTCACAGGCTGAACTTTATCACACACACACACACACACACACACACACACACACACACACACACACACACACACACACACACACACACACACACACACACACACACCGGGCTCCTCCATATCTTTACAATTTGTTTCATGTATATCACAGAGGGGCAACGAGGAATGGCCAATTACCTAAACCAAGAATAGACCTCTCTCTCTCTCTCCCTCCTCCCCCCCCCCCCCACCGCGAAATAGTCTTTCTGGCTTGCGCGGCGTTAAGTCCTAACTAACTAACTAACTAACAATCTCTCTCTCTCTCTTTTAAACCTGGTAATGTGGGCAATAGCGTTTTTGATTAAGCCGCAGGTATGGGGAAGCGTGTATCTCTGCACGCATTGAATTCCATTCAAGCTGTCCTTTCCTGTCGAAAGCTTACGCAAGAAGACGATGGCGGACAGTAAGCAAAAGAGGGTCGCTCTATGGGGGATACCACGGAGTGTGTCTTCAGCCATGGCCCGTGTGATGCTCAACTCAGGAGTTAAAACAAAGGTAGGTATAAGGAATCATTTACAGTCAATACGTTTAAGTCGCAATACGTTTAAGTCGAATGTGCAGGGGAAATGGATTTTTGTTCGATTCATCCGTGACGACAGATAAGGTTGAATATCGAAGAGGGCTTCGAGTTAAGCGAGTTGCACTGTGACACCCCCACATTCGGAAACTGAGAATTATTTCCCGTGGTCAACACGAGCTGACAGCTGGAATTAATCATACTCAACACACTCGTACCTCGTGTAAACTGACGTGTCACCGAATCTCCGTAACTATTTTAGTAATATGTTCCGGGTCGGTCGGTAGCTAGTGTAGTGGTTAAGACTACGAGTCCGACTTGGGGCAAAGAAGTTTTAGCTCTCGTGTAATAATTATGGCACCGTTCATTCGGGCGGATCGTTGGGGTGTAGGGGGGGGGGGGGGGGTGTCTCTCCCGGTATTCCGGCTTCTTCCTCCTCCGCTGTGGAAATATTCAGGAAACAAAATTAAGCAACAACAACAACAACAACAACAAAAATGCAATTCTAAAGTTCCGAAACTTTAACAGCATAGCTGATCCTTCAAGGAACTCGCTAGAGAGTCCAGCGCAGCGCAGCGGAGTGTTTTTGTTTTGTTTTGTTTTTTGATGTATTTGTTTTCTTTTCACGTTGTTAGTACACATAAGACCTCTCTCTCTCTCTCTCTCACACACACACACACACACAGAGACTCTTCGTACCCCGGCTGGGGCCAAATATTTGTGCTGGCTTTGTCATCGTTGCCCCGTCTTTGATATCACCCGTATGTGGTGGAAAAGGACATTAAACCCCCAAACACCCGCCCACCCAGCCACCTCTCTCAGAATCAGTCACTTGGGACACAGTATAGTGTCTGAAACCAGTGTGGTGACTCTGCTTGGCGTATGTGTTGTTCTACGTATGACATGCAGAACCGGACTGCGTACTAAGCGGACGGCGTTATTTGTTTGCGGACTGAGGACCAGCTAGACGGCGCTGCCGGATTGATGGCCACTGTATTTTCTTTAGATTCGTCCAGTCCTTGTCTGTTCAGGAACGGAACTTAGGCTCAAAGAAAGTCTCACTTCTCTAATATCAGAAGCCACAAAGTCACGAAAACGGTTGAGATGGTCAAATGAAACAATCCTTCTATCTGGCAAATAAGCTCAGAGATTCGACTGAAAGCGGCAGTATTTCATCTCATCGGCGTTACCAACATAGAAGGGCGTTGTAGTGTCGCATGCATTTGGAGGATCAATGTTAATGTAACTAAACTGTGATAACTATGATAATCATCATTACAGATACTTATAGAGATTCGAAAGCGGCAGTGTTTCATCTCATCGGCGTTACGAACATAGAAGGGCGTTGTAGTGTCGCATGCATTTCAATCAAAGTAAATGTAACTGTTGCTGTGATAACTATGATACTCATCATTACAGATACTTTACGAGCCGTTTGCCGATCCCTACTACTTAGGGCCAGAGCGGACCAGCGCAAGATACGCATCTCGTGAGGCTGACCCTGAGAAGAGCTACGAGAAAACCAAGAGTTTAGTGGAACAGCCCTATACAGGTGATGCCATTCCAAACAGTGTAGGGGTGTATCGGTAGTTGTGGGAAGTAATACAAATATTAATAAGGACGACAACAACAGCAATAATAATAATGATAATAATTGCAAAACTCAGACCAATGCGGACAGCTGATTGGCTAATGACTCACCTGTAAATAGTGAAATCGCACGCGAAACTTCAATCATCGTGTGATAAAAGGAGGTAAGTGTGTATCTAATGCAGCACGTTTAGGGCTTTGTACCAAATGACACAATGTTCCAACATCACTACTGTTATCTTTCGCCCAGTATCTCCGAAACTGCAAGCAGGATTTCCCGAATAAAAATCCATTAGACACAGTCAAATTTTACTCCGAATGAAAGTTTCATATTTTACATGACAGACAGACAGAGGAATTTTCTTGAACATGACAAGGTTCGCAAGACAACTGTTACGTGGTGAATGTTGGAAGAGCCCGACGTCTTACCGAGGGATGCGGTGACAATCAGGCACACACGCTTCACGTAGCGAGTTCTTATATTGACTGCGGAAGAAGTCTCATTCACTCACAAAAAGACTCGTGAGCGCCTAGAAAAGTTATGGCTGTGTGGAGTTTATTACAGCACGTCTCTGGTATCACACTGCACTCTCAAGCTTCGCATATAATTATGGGCTTCTCTCGTGCACACACTCACACAAACATATCTCAGAGCCTTTATATAGTCCCATAGCGTTCTAGCAAATTCTAGACTAAACCTCTATTATGAACCAATCAAAAATCAGAACGTAAATCACCTCATTACTATTTTAAAACTGAGAAGAATCCAGAATTATCGAGTACAGAATCTGGGCGCATTATATAACTCTTTCCAATCGTAAACAATCCCTAACAAGGCGATTTGCACGAGATTTCCGGGAGACTCAGACTTTGACCCTAAACGCTTACCACCTCCCTTGGCAAAATTAGCTACAGTCAAAACAAGATCACCACTTCTAGAATTTTTTGTGAAAACACTAGAAACTTCTGGAACAGGGAGAACAGATCTATATTATTAAAACAATATGAAGTAAACGTAGCAACTTGTCTGTCGCACTCAACCTTCTAAAAAACAAAACAACAACAACAACACAAAAAAACAACAACAACAACAACAAAAAACAACACAGCTATTATCTTTCAACACAGTACATATAAACACAAGCAAAACACACATGTAACAACAACAAATGCTTCCAAAATACCAAAGTAAGCATAATATGAAAACAAGTACATAGGTCAAGCATGGTTTTAGATGCAACAGACTTTGGCAGTACCCTCATGCTCAGTTCTCAGAGTCCCTACCGGGTTGCAGTAGATCTGTGTGTGTGTTGGGGGGGGGGGGGGGGGGTCAACAGGCTGAATGAGTTCATGCCAAGACTTAGCAGGGCATACGGCCTGGCCAAAACCTACACGAATCATTCCGTTCGCGCCACAGGTGCCACTATATTGGCTCAGGCAAACCACAGCCCAATTGACATAGCGTCACCGGACACACAAGCGTCCTTAGCCTCAAACCTTATCAAACTAGAGAGGCAGAAGCCTCCTTGGCTCACTTAGGAGATGGGTCAAGGATATTCAAAAAAGTATGTTTGTAAAGCTCATATCACTATATATCAGCACGCCAAGTAAGGTGTCTCTGGTGTTCTTAGTTCCTGGCCATATTACAAGTTTCCCTAAAACAGCTTATATGGCCTCAGTGCTGCTACAGTAGACTCGTGGGGCCTGGCACCCATTTTTGTCGTGCGATATCGAGCTCCCCGTTTGTATACCCCCTTTCGTGACCTGTACAGCTCAGTACTAGCGAGCAACCGTGGGCTGAGCCCCCCCCCCCCCACCCACCCCCCCTTTGTTTTTTTAAACATCGAGTTTTAATGGTTTGTTGTGTCAGGTTACGACCTGGTGTTCCTGAAGGAGATGGCGTATCAGATGTCAGGACGACTGACCGAAGAGTGGTTGCCTAGCGGGTTCACACACACGTTCCTCATCAGACATCCCCGAGCGTCACTCACCTCCATGATCCACGTGACTTTGAACAAGGACGTGCCAGGTAGGTCAAGTCTCACCGAAGAGCCTAGAATGATAAAGATGTAGGGTGGGTGGGTGTTTTGGAGTTTAACGTCCTTTTCCACCATGTAAGGGTGATATCTAAAGACGGGGCAACGAGAAAGAGGCCAGCACAAACATTTGACCCCAGCCGGGATTCGAACTCACGACCCCGAGCATTGAGAGTTCAACGCTCTGCCATTCGGCTATCCCGGCTACCGATGAAGGTGTAGTAAACTTTAACCACTCCTTATATGGGCGGCCAGAGGTTGGGGTTGGTGTTTGGGGATTTAACGTCCTTTTTTAACCACTGCTCTGTGATGAGAACTAAATAAATGCAATCTTTTCTCCTGTTTTCAAACACACATATACTGTGCGTATATTTGTACCACCGTCTCGCCGACGATTTTTTCTCTTGCTGCATTTTTTCCCGGGTAATCTATCAGTGTTTAGTCCAGTAGTTATCATGTTCATTTCTTTTTTTATTTTCTTGTTTCTAATTGTGTATGGAAGTCTGCATGAGTCATTATGTATGTATGCGTGTAGTAGTTTATCTTGAGTGCATCATTTACCATTTATGTATGTATGTATGTATGTATGTATGTATGTATGTATGTATGTATGTAAAGTGTTGTTATTCCTATTGTTATTGTAAGCTTGAACAGGAGCTCCATCACAGTCAATGTTAAACCACATGTGGCCGCTATAATTCAGCCTTACAATTCGACTGTTCAGGCTGGACATACTTTGATCCGGCCGAAGCTGGATACCAAGATCTGGCAGAGTTATCCCGCCTGGTGAAGAAACTGGGTCAGAAGATGGTCGTCCTGGACGCTGATGATCTGCTGGACCAGCCAGGTAGAGAGAGAGAGAGAGAGAGAGAGAGAGAGAGAGAGAGAGGGCCTGTGCGTCCTTGTATTCATCAAAAATAAAGCCAAGACGGTCGATAAAGTATTTTCGTAAGGGTCTAACTTCAGACAGAGTGATAATGGAGAAACTGGTTCATCTGCTGAGGATCATCAGATGGTGTATTGTCCTGAAATGGTCTGCAATCTCAACAAAAAGCCTCAGTTTTTTTTTTTTTAACTGCGACTTCTGCGACTGTGCACAATGCAGGTTTTAGAACTCCAAAGGCGCGTCTTAGACATCAATATGGACTGTATTGTAAAGAAACGGAAACTAGCAAAAAAAAAACAAAAAACACAAAGCAGGCAGGCTCTCTCTCTCTCTCTCTCTCTCTTGTGGTGTCAGCAGGTGTATATGTTTTGTATTAAAAAAAACAAAAACAAAAAAAAACTTCACTTTATATCGAACTCCGCCTTCAACCTTCACTGCCCATGTTTAAATCCCATCTGAAGACTTTTCTTTACCGTATAGCTTTTGTTGCTTAACTCCTGCTGAGTCTGCTTATGTGTATGTTTAGTCGACTGATGTCGCTGCACCTGCCAAATTGGATGGTAGAGTGTGTGTGTGTGTGTGTGTGTGTGTGTGTGTGTGTGTGTGTGTGTGTCAAGCGCAGAGAGTCCTTTGCATTTGGAGAGCAGCGCTCTATTATTATTATTATATTAATTCAGTTTGTAGAGCTCATTGGGCCTACTCTGTGGGGACACTGCACTATACAAAAACATTGAATTATTATTTTCTTAATAATAAAGGTATATTAATTAAGTTGAATTAAATTGAACTACTGTTACCAGAGGCCATGCTGAGGGCATATTGCCGGGAGACGGGTCTCGAATACCGGGACTCCATGCTTCACTGGAAACCAATGACGGATACGGAGATGAAGGAGATTTACCGGACGGACTTCTGGGGCAGTGGGTGGACAGGAGGAGTGGCGAGGTCGAGCACCATCACACGTCAGCCGGTGAAGCCGTTACCAGATGACGTCAGCAAGGAGGACTTTGCGGTCCTTGAGAAGACCATCCAAGACTCTCTGCCCTTCTATGAGGAACTGCACGCCTTGAGGCTGAAGCCATAATGCTAATCCATTGAAAGGGAGTGGGTGGGGTGGGTGTTTGGGAGTTTAGCGTCCTTTTCCACTACGTAAGGGTGACATCAAAGACAGGGCAACGAGAAAAAAGGCCAGCACAAATGTCTGGCCCCAGCCCGGATTCGGACTCACGTCCCGTGCACTTAGAATCCAACGCTCTACCATTTGGCTGTCTCGGCTCCCCAAGAAAACTGCTAGACAACCACGACAAAATATTAGTCCAGAAGTTCTGTACAATGGGAAGGTCCCAGAACAGGTGTCTCTTCCTTTACACCCAAATAGTACAGTTGGAAGAGTGAGACAGCTTCTTCAAAAATTAGACATCTTTGTGTTGGTAGAAGGCGATGGACAAATCTAAACTGAAACTATCTCAGTTGTGTATCACTAGTACTTGCAATTATTTTCTTAATGACTGATGTGCAGTCGGGTTGGTCTGTACAGTATTTTCCCCATTTACTGATACAGGCAGGGCTGGGGCCAAATATTTGTGCTGGCTTTTTCATCGTTGCCCCGTCTTTCATATCACCCTATGTGGTGGAAAAGGACGTTAAACCCCCAAACACCCACCCACCCACCCTGATACAGGCAGGAGATTGTTTTACAAACACTGAATAAATCTTCCTTGTATTACCATGTACCAGAACTGGCCAGACTTTGCTGTACACATTATTGTTGTTGTCACCAACATTAAAAGACATTTTCCGTTGATAGTACATAATTGTTTTGCAAAATTCCATTATGCACCAGCAAGTTGACTGAAATATCAGGAAACTCGATATAGCTGATAAATAAAACCATTTCTACAAAGCCCTTGTCAATCCATTCTGTTACATGTACTGTTTTACTATCTCTACAAATATTCAAGTCCTTGACAGTTTCAATAAATCAGAAAAAAATAAACGAATAAGATTTTTCCCGTAAAATTCGGTAGCAATGTTAAGGGCTAATTAGTGAACATGGCGACCACTGTGTGGATGGCACGTGCGCGTCGCACAGCATGCTTGGCGCGTTTGAAAATCTGCAATTTCGGCAAAACTAGACCGAGTTTCAGTGTTCAGTGAGCGAGACCTGGGGCTTTCTGCACGGCAAAAATGAGATGCAGGTCAAAGAATGCATCCTGGTTATGAACTGTGCTCATTTGTTTGCCTACATAAGCCGCCGTTTTAGCGATGTTCAGCACTACACCAGCATGCCACCACGACAAAAGTTGAATGATATTTGCAAGTGGTCCTTAACTTTTTGTGAAGGCTGTAGTAGTAAATCCATCTGAACCTGGGCGTCTGTTGTTTTTCAAGTGCTTCATCAGAACGAATCATCCCTTCAAGGGAGTCAGCTTCATCTTGAGACAGACTAGGGCCTTTTACTATAGATGGCAGGTCAGTATCTATGTCCAGTGAGGCCTGAGTGGAAAGAAGACATTCAAATTCAACTCCTGTCAGTTGCGTGCCGTTGAATGGTCTGTCACGTGTTTTGTTTCTAGATTGAAGCATTTTAAGGTGAGACTATGACTAGCCTGCCACAGCGGGCATAATTATTGTAACAACTACACACTTCAAACAAACTGCATCTAAAAGAGCGCGAAAAATACTTTAAGGCTGTATAAGTTTGGAACATTAGCAGCATACAGGACATTTTCTATCGTCGATCGACCGGAACTCTGTTTTCGAAAAGGGGTTAAAATGACAAAATACACCCATTAAACTATAAAACAGCGTTAAGAACAACGTAGAAGTACAAACTCTCCTAAAACTGCTACAGTTTACAGGATAACTCTAGCTTAAGCAACTGCGGAGATATTTGACACTAAATGGACACAAACAAACACAACTATTTGGCACATGCGCCATCGTGGATCCAAAACACCGTACACGCGCGGACTCGCGTACCGGTGTAACAGGCCGGAGTATACCCCTGACTACTTTATTCCCTCGGGTATAAAGTAGCCTAGGCCGGTTCAACCACCTGGGTATAGATCAGTGGTAGGGGGGTTAAAGTGGGCAGGAGAGGGTTAAACGGGTCTAGGGCAGGGTATACACCGGGGTATAGTCTGGGCTAGACCAGTTTATACGGGGGTATAGTCTGGGCTAGGTTAGTTTATACGAGGGTATACTCCAGGCGGGGTATAATCTGGACTGCTACACCGGCGAACAAAGACTATGGTACAGAGCTGGGCCGCGAGCGTTCCGAAACGTTCCGGGGCGCTTTGCTATGAAACCGTTTGCACGCAACTTGCCCGCGGCGTGCGAAAAAGGCGCTCGCGCGCGCAGTCTGAAGCAAGTTCGCCACGAACAAAAGGTCACGTGGTCAGTTTCTATGTAAACAAAGATGGCAGCGCCCACCGAAGGCCTCGTTGAAGTGGAACTAAGAAATGGCTTAAAATGAATTTGCGGGTGGATGGAGACCTTCTGTCCCAACTTGTAATTGTGCAGAATAGTATACGAAAATAATTAGAGCTAACTGCACCGGGCCGTGGTCGCCAGTCATTCAGGGATATGTTGTGCGTGTTTGTGGGGAAGGAGTGGTCAAAGTGAGTACGTAAGGGTGTCTTACGTCTCCGTTTTGCATCGAGCAGAACATGCATACTAGCGGTATATCATGCTCCAAGCCTGTAATATTGCTCCTCCTCAAAAACGTCGTCTTCTGCGCTCAAAAGATGACTGATAGCTGCGAGCACTAGAGTTTTCTTCTTCCTTTTCAACCTTGCCAACAACCGTGTTCGTGATTCCGCCGCCATTTTGAAAGCGCCTTGTTCTAATTGGCCGTTTCCCAACGAGGCAGAGCGACCTCCGCAAGCGCCCGCGAGTGCATTTGCGTAAGAAACGCGGCCCTGGTAGTGGGCGACAGGTGCAAACCACCCGGCTACAATCAGTGTCAATCACACTGTAAGCAGGTTTTCGCTCATAGTCATAGTTGTAAGATCATCCGTCTTGCAATGAAGGCGGCGAACAGACGCCAGCTGAAGTGTGGCAAACACTGCGCGCAAATAGACTCTGTTAACGTGACATGTACACATAAATAGGTCAGTGTACAAAAACAGATACACTGCACTCTTAGCTCTCTTACGCTCTTCTTTCCTGCGGAGCGATAGTGCACGAAGAGCGCTCATGCAAATTACCACCCCGCAGAGTGTCTATACATGAAAAAATGAACCGCGCCTTATCGGTACATAATTATGAGTCTGTACATTCTTGTTATTCTTTCCAACATGAAAAAATGAACCGCGCCTTATCGGTACATAATTATGAGTCTGTACATTCTTGTTATTCTTTCCAACCGTGAAGTAGGACAGCGTTTAGACCGCACCGTGACCCAGTTGTACGAGCGTTAAAGGAACATATTCCAAGTTTACTAGGCTTTACAGAGAGACAACTTCTGTTCTGGAACAGATTCGTTTGCGAGCATGCCTGCATGCACGAGATAAGCTATCTTAATTCTTTCTACACTGATGTCAAGCTCCAGGTGCTTGGATCCCGTATTGACATTGCGGGTCGTGAGTTCGAATCCCGACTGGTGCCAAATATTTGTGCTTTTTTTTTTTCTCTCGTTGCCCCTTCTTCGATATCACCCTTACGTGGTGGAAAAGGACGTTAAACATCCGAACACCCACCCACCCACCCGCCCGTACTGACATTGCACCATGCGGGCCAAATATTTATATATTTGGCGGAAGTGTTGCTTAGATGTTGTGCTTTACTTTGACATCACCTTCAGCAGGTTGCCATGGGAACCTGACAGCAGACATGTTTGAAAAGGGGGCAAGTGTAACCAAAAATGTTACGACTTTAGGCGTGGCAACCTGACAGAAGACATGTTTGAAAGAGAGGTAAATGTTGGCAAACATGTTATGACTGCAAGCGTAATACCACGAACAGAGCACGGGGTCAAGTGCTGTGTAGTTGAAGGACCCTGTTTGGCCAGTGTACTACTTTGCAGTGATTTACATTGTCACGAAAAAAGCGTGAATTTCGTGATTTGCAGGGCAAGATGCATGCCACGGGGTTGCAACAGGAGGCAAGCTGCCAATAAAGCAGGCAAACTGGATTTGGGTGAAGTGGTTTCTGGCCTAAACAAAAAGCAGACTTGCATTACTCCAGTCTCCAGAAGGGAGACATTCGAATTTTAAACGCTTGTCAGGTGCGTGTCCTGAAATGGTCTGTGCATGGTACTTTTGTTTCCAGATTGAAGCATTATTAGGAGTGACTGCCTGTTGTGTTCAGCCGGCGCGGGTACTGATTGGGACAAAGCACAAATACCAGTATTATTACTATCAGCACTAGTAGTATTATAATGCTGAGAGCATAGACATGTCGGAGTGGGTGGGTGGGTGTTTGGGAATTTGACGTCCTTCTCCACCACGTAAGGGTGATATCAAAGACAGGGCAACGAGGAAAAAGCGGCCAGCACAAAATATGTCGGGAGACCTGCCTTTATGTCACGGGTAAGTGAGAGCGTAGCCCTAGTATTTCGTTGAAGCTCATTCGTTCCAGCCGAGAGCGTACGCGTGAGGAACTTGAAGATGGCGGACAGTAAGCAAAAGAGAGTCGCTCTATGGGCGATAAACCGGAGTCTGTCTACAGCGATGGTCCGTGTGATGCTCAACTCAGGAGTAAAAACCAAGGTAGGTCTAATGAGTCAAGTGATTAGCCGCAAGTTTTCATTCTGGTACAATATAACACATGGAGAGAGATCCGAGAAAGAGAGAGGAGAGAGAGAGAAAGCCCCCAAAGCTTCTACGGTTGCATTTGTGCAGAATACCGCTGGAAAGTGGAATGTCGCCTGGTATCTCGTACAAGCGTGGCACCACTATGTTAACACCACTATACCGCCTCGCTGGGTGTTCAGAATTAGGGCGCTTTCTGTCCGAGTATGGGTACATGACCCCTAAGTAGGTCGGTGAGCGTGGCTACGGTCCGCTGGGCTACACGGTCAAGGTCGCGTTTGCCAGTTAAAGCCCCTATGCTCGTAACGCCACTGAGATGGAAGACAGCAGCTTTCAAAGCTCTGAGTCTGTTTGGCAAATAGAAGGATGTTTCGTTTGGCCGTTTTCTTGACTTTGCGGCTTCCGATGTTAGAGAATTACGACTTGTTATGGGCCTACGACCCATTTCTGAACAGACTGGGACTCTTAATCTTCTATGAATAGCCACCATTCAGCGCTACTACCGGTAAGTACACGTATTAGAAATTTTGTTTCTTGCGTAAACATTTCAGCTCGAGCTTGCAGGACCAAAAGTAAAACCGCAAGTTGGAGATGTTGCCGATAAAACGCGCTTGGCAAATCCGAGTGCCCGCGTGTTCTTCATTTCTCACACATCTCGAGCGACACTGACCAAATTCAAAAGTGACACGACTTTTATGGGGGTCACTGCAGACAGTACTGACTCGGTCACGGCTGCTGCCATGACCACTGCACGGACGGATGAACACTGCGCGTTTTATCGGTAACAACGTCTCCAAATTGCGGTATTACTTTTCGTTCTGCAAGCTCGAGCGTTACGAACATAGAGGTTAAAGAGAATAGTCGACTAGAAGGGCTTTGAAGTGTCGCATGCATTTTGTAAATGTGAATGTGATAACTTGACTATGATAATTATGATTTACAGATACTTTTCGAACCGTTTGCCGAGGCCTATTACAGTGGGCCAGATCGCTTCAGCACCAGATTCGCGTCTGTTGAGGCTGACCCTGAGAAGAGCTTCGAGAAAACCAAGAGTTTAGTGGAACAGCCCTATACAGGTGATGCCACTCCCAAGAGTGTAGGGGTGTATTAGTGGGCGTGGGAAATAATAACTTGCCCCCCCCCCCCCCCCCCTCAGTTTATGTTGTTTCCATATATCATAAGGCGGGCTGGTTTTTCTACGTTCAAAGAAAACTTTTTTGTGGCACAAATGCACGTCGCTTGCATTCTCCGCAATGACGTAGGGAAACTTACGTCACCTTTAGTGACGCGCATGGTACACCGGAACACACGTATCCGCCGCAGTGAGTGCTCTGTGTGTGTGTGTGTGTGTGTGTGTGTGTGTGTGTGTGTGTGTGTGTGCAGTCCTGTATCTCCGAAAATTCTCAGCCGAATGGCTTCAAAATTGGGGTCTCCAAATGTATCAAAATCTTTAAGAGAGCCTCAGAGCGATTTGTGATTGCTAAGGTAATTTGGGAGTTATCGCCCTTTTGAGAAAAGTTGGTTGTCTCGTACTGTTTTCAGGCGTAAAATTTATTTAAATCACTTCATTTTTGGGGATTTTTTTTTTCTCTCTTTTTTTGGGAATCAGTAAGAGGGTTCTTGCGCGAGCACAAGTACCGTTACGGAAGGGTGTTTTTTTTTTGTTTTTTTTTGTTTGTTTGTTTTTTTTCCTTCCATCATCATTTTCCCGTGTGTTTCTATAAGGTTTGGTTTATTCATTCTTGCACTATTTTGACAAATATATGCGTAAAGTAAAGCAAGTTATATTCTGACGTCGAGTTATACGTATGGACAACAGATTGCTTAATGACGTTAAGCGAAGTAGCAGCGGCAATATGACTACGGCAAAAGAGAAGGAATGAGAGTTGCTTACATTTGCAGTTTTGCGACACTGTGTGTGTGTGTGTGTGTGTGTGTGTGTGTGTGTGTGTGTATGTGTGTGTGTGTGTGTGTGTGTGTGTGTGTGTGTGTGTGTAAGGTAGAAGCAGACAGACAGAGAAAGGTTACTTTATAAAGAGTTCAAAATCACAATCACCAGTGTAAGAATTAAGTACATTACATTAAGTAATTACATAATGCTTCTGTATCGCTTTTCACGCTCGTAAAAGTATCGGATAGGTGACGCTGACTGTTTCTTTTTCATGCTAATACATGCTTTTCCAATCAGAATAACATGATTAATCGTTTTTTGGTCTTTTCTGTCTACCGTCTGTTTTTGTTGAAAACCGAACAACACATCAAGTAGGGTCAACGTGATGCGTCTGCCTGTGAGATACAGCAGCTCATTTTCAATAAAGTGCCAAAAAAGTATAACTGGGGCACACTCAAAGAAAAAATGCTCTACATAATCAGTAGTTTCGGTGCAATATGAACATTTATTGTTTTCCCGGACTTTCATCTTCTGAAGCATGATGTTAGTTGGGTAGATATTGTGAACTATTTTCCAATGGAGTTCTCGTAAACGTACCTCGGAAGTTGTTTTGTGGGCTACGCTCCATACGTCTTTGTTGATTTCTAGTTGAAATTTTTTCAACCAAAAGCCAGTTGCACATGGCGATGTTGGCGGAACACATTTCAATGTTTTTATCGCTTCGTCCACCTGTGCCTCTGTATTGTGCTGATCTGCAGTTTTGGGGCATTTGTTGTCTAAGTATGTTGTAAGAACATCTTTCCAAAATTTACTTTTTATTTTCTGAAGAAATTTGAACTTCTTAGGCTTGATGTTGATTCGAAAAATATTTAGTCCGGCAGAAATAGCAAATTTTTGGGGATGTTGATAGTATGAATACGGGCTCTGTTAAGGGTAAACTTTGGAGGTGGTCGCTCTTGTACTTTTGACGTAAACCGTATCTCATTTGACAGCGCAGGTGGACCCATTTTTATTTTTATGCTCATACCGTATGTAATGTGTCTCTGATGTCATAAAAATGTACCCCAAAAAAATCCGTAGAAAAATTCACTGCAGCCGTTATCGTCAGCTGAAAGTTTGTATTCCAAGTACATTTCCTCCACAAACCACACGCCTCACAAAGATCGAGGAAATGAAGCTCGCGCAATTACACTAAGTACGAGCGTCATTTTGCTGACATCCTATTTGATTGACGTGATGCTGGCGTTTCTTGGGGATGTCTCGCCACTGTTTTCTGAATTTCTCTTTTTGGAGAAGTGGAAAGCAGGAATTTCATCAATGTAATTCGTCCGATTTATCTGACTCAGGAGCGGGTCTGTGTAGTATACGAACCACGAAGTATTTGATTTTGTTTTTGCCACAGACTCAGTAGTATAATAGAGTGAGAGCACACCACAGAGGTTTCAGTGGAGCACATACACAGACGCACGCGCGCGTCTGTGTTTGTGGTGTGTGTGTGTGTGTGTGTGTGTGTGTGTGTGTGTGTGTATGCGCGCGCGCGCGCGAGGCGCAGTAGACATGACACATGGTGAGAAAACGTTTGCAGACTTGTCTGTTAAACTTATTGACACTTCAAGTTCATCGGACTGCCTTCCTTGCAGGACTTTCGTAAAAGTGATTACGTCAAATGTATTTTTCGTCATCGCAGTTAAGAAAGACGCCATGGCTTTAAAAAAACAAAACAAAACAAAAAAACAACCTCACATCTCTTTTCCAAAAACAAGATTTGCCTGACAGTCCAAGACAGTTGTTTCCATTCTCTCTCTCTCTCTCTCTCTCTCTCTCTCTCTCACACACACACACACACACACACACACACACACACACACACACACACACACAGAGAGAGAGAGAGAGAGAGAGAGAGAGAGAGAGAGACAATGACAATGACACTTTATTTTCCAAGGATAGAAGATTAGGTGCGCAGACCTGTCTTACATCTTGTCCTTGCTACTCTACACACACACACACACACACACACACACACACACACGGTTGCTAAACTACTATCAGCTGCTACAGTAATAAGGTGAACTCATAGTCAGTAATATATAAACAAGGCAAAGCACGTTTCAAAATTCAAAAACAGACACCACACACTAATACATGTACATGTAGTACAAACACATAATTACACAACTCGTAATGAAGAGAAGAAAATAAAGGAAGAAGAAAAAAAAACAAAACAAAAACCAACCCTTGGCAGGTGTTATTGAGTTTATGATAGGGACAAATGGGTAAA
Organism: Batillaria attramentaria; assembly: GCA_018292915.2. Lineage (NCBI taxonomy): Eukaryota > Metazoa > Mollusca > Gastropoda > Batillariidae > Batillaria > Batillaria attramentaria. Next base: position 950,100 of record JACVVK020000234.1, read on the forward strand.
TAACCGGGCCTTGAAGGTGTTGATGGTTGGAGCTGAAATAATGTGTGCCGGTAGTGAATTCCACATGCAGGCTCCAGAATATGAAAAACTAGACTTAAAAAGATCTATGCGGGGTCTTGCCGTCACCAGATTGTTCCTCGCGGTCTTGTACGGTGTAGTGAAGGTGTTAAAGAGACGCGAAAGGTACGGTGGAGATTTAGAGAGAGAGAGAGAGAGAGAGAGAGTCAGAGAGTCTATATCTGCCCTTCCTCCCGATATATGACATTACAAAAAAGAACGACCGTGACGACAGGAGGTCACTGAACGGAAACAACATACTGACCTGGTGACCATCTTGTTTAAACATCGAGCTTTAATCGTCTGTTGTGTCAGGGTACGACTTTGTGTTCCTGAAGGACATGGCGTATGCGTTATCAGGACGACTGACCGAAGACTGGTTGCCTAGCGGGTTCACACACACGTTCCTCATCAGACACCCCCGGGCGTCTCTCACCTCCATGATCCACGTGACTTCGAACAAGGACGTGCCAGGTATGTCAAGTCTCGACGAAGACGCAAGCATGATAAAGGTAGCATACTCATTAAAATTTGTATTCCTCATGGGCGGCCAGCGGGTGGTTGTGGTGTTTGAAGATTTAACGTCCTTTTCCACCGCGACTCTAAAAATAATAAAGAAAGGGGGGGGGGGACCCCAACAAAAGTGCGTATCATAAACGTTGCCCGTTTTCTCTGGACCTGTTCGTGTAAATTTGTCCATCACAGTCAAGACTAAACAAAATGACCTAAGACCATGATAGAATTCTGCCTTACAATTCGACTGTTCAGGCTGGAAATACTTCGATCCGGCCGAAGCTGGATACCAAGAGCTGGCAGAGTTATGCCGCCTGGTGAAGAAACTGGGTCACAAGATGGTCGTCCTGGACGCTGATGACCTGCTGGACCAGCCAGGTAGAGAGAGAGAGAGAGAGAGAGAGAGAGAGAGAGAGAGAGAGAGAGAGAGTTTTACTTCATAGCCTGCACGACCTTGTATTTATTATAAATCCTCGTATGTCACAAGGCTGCAAATCCCATGTGAGAATGTTGTGTGCATCAAACTTTCTCGTGCTGTGTTTAGCTCACCTAAAGACATCCTGCTAGCAGGCTGTTACATTCAACCAGAAAAATCGCATTACTACGATGACCTGACAGTGAAAGATGGTGTGGCCTTCCTTGAAGAGTGTTTGATAGAAACTATCGGAGAGAGAGAGAGAGAGAGAGAGAGAGAGAGAGAGAGAGAGAGAGAGAGAGAGAGAGTTTTACTTCATAGCCTGCACGACCTTGTATTTATTATAAAACCGAGACGGTCGAATTCCGGACCATAGAGAGTTTTTTTTCTCCGTAACGGTCTAAATTCAATTGTTTTCTCCAGTGCTTTCATCTGCTTTCATCTCTGAAAGGAACCGCCTTGGACAAACAGTTGTTTTAGAACTCGGCTAAACAGAGTCGTAGACATCAGTATTGACTGCACAGAAAACAACAACCAGAAAACAAAAACAACACCCCCCAAAAAAAAAAAAAAAAAAAAACCCAAAAAAAACCAACAACAACAACAAAACAACAACAACAACAACAACAAAAACCCCACAAAAATACAAACAAAACAAAATAAAAAACAACAAAACAAACAAAACCAACAACAACAAACCCCAACAAAACAAACAAACAAAAAACCAAGAAAGAAATTAAAACAACACAAAACAAAACCCCATCACAACGCCTCCCTCCCACCCCCCACCCCTCCCCCCCCCCCACACAACAACAACAACAACAACAACAACAACAACAACAACAAAAACCCCACAAAAATACAAACAAAACAAAATAAAAAACAACAAAACAAACAAAACCAACAACAACAAACCCCAACAAAACAAACAAACAAAAAACCAAGAAAGAAATTAAAACAACACAAAACAAAACCCCATCACAACGCCTCCCTCCCACCCCCCACCCCCTCCCCCCCCCCCCCACACACAACAACAACAACAACAACATTTCTCACATTTTGTCCCATTATTACATCAAGCGATTTGCCTCAGCTGAGGACAATAATTTTTTAATAATTTAATTTTTTAATAATTTTTTAAACAAAACAATGAATAAGCAAACCATACAAGAGTATAAAATTAGATATAACACATTAAATCCTATAAATATACACCTTAAAATATTCCTTAAATATCACATCAGTACCATCACATCTAAGCTTTAAAAACCAACGCACGCACGCACGCACACACACACACACACACACACACACACACACACACACACACACACACACACACACACACACACACTGACCCTTCACTATGTATTAGTTTGGTCTGTAAAGCGCCTTGAGCCTACTATGAGGGAACACAAAACACATTGTATTATTATTTTTTAGTAGTAATAAAGGTATATTGATTTGAATTAAATGGAATTAAATTGAGTTACTGTTCCCAGAGGCCATGCTGAGGGCATACTGCCGGGAGACGGGTCTGGAATACCGGGACTCCATGCTTCACTGGAAACCACTGACGGATACGGAGCTGAAGGAGATTTTCCAGGCGGACTACTGGGGTAGTGGGTGGTTCGGAGGACTACTTAAGTCGACCACTATCAGACGACAGCCGATGCAGCCGTTACCAGATGACGTCAGCAAGGAGGACTTGGCGGTCCTTGAGAAGACCATCCAAGACTCTCTGCCCTTCTATGAGGAACTGCACGCCTTGAGGCTGAAGCCATAATGCTAATCCATTGAAAGGGTGACCATGCCGACTGACTCTGAGACAATACCTTGCACACACACACACACACACACACACACACACACACACACACACACACACACACACACTGTCCAACACACACACACACACTGTCCAACCGGCAAAATGACTTCTACATTTCTAAGGCATAGCTATGTGTATAAATACTCTATTGTAGAGATGAAATCCATAAAATATTTTCAATGCCCTTCAGGGTGTTTTTTTTTTTTTTTTTTTTTTTGGGGGGGGGGGGGGGTCAGTGTTTGATCTGCAACGTTTGTATACACATATATGCGCATTGTTAATGGGTACTGACATTACAGAATATCTGCATGCAGACACACGAATAACTCGTTCAGAATGTTTGTCTGGACAGTTTGTCTGTGGATCTATCGTCCTTTTCCATCACATACCGGGAATGCAAAAGACAGTACAAATAAAGAGCCGGCTCAGAGTTTGGGTCCCAGCCGGGTTGGAACTCAAGACCCTATTATTATAGTAGTACAGCATGCTTGGACTGTGACGTCACCACTATCTAGCCTCAGCCACATTGACAGAAAAGCGTCATTTATATCCCGCTGTTCCTGTCCATGTCTTTACTTACTTACTTAGGCCCCTGGCTCCAAGTGGAGCATTGGCCATCGACAACCCTTCGCCATCGCACTCCAGTCCAGTTGGTCCCCTGCTTATATAGCTCTGCCTCAGTGTCCCGCCTCCAGCTGTTGCGAGGCCGGCCTCTCTTCCTGCGGGTTCCATGTCAGGGCTTGGCGAGTGGTGCTGGATGCTGGCTTCCTGAGGGTGTGTCCAATCCAGCCCCACTTCCTCCGCAGGATCTGCTTGGCCACTGGTTCCTGCCCCGCTCGCCCCCACAGCTTTTCGTTCCGGATCTTCTCTGGCCATCGGATGTTGGAGATGCGCCTCAGTTTCCATGTCTTTAGCAAACTAGATATCTAAGCTGCGACGGAATTTGTTAACAACACGCTGAAGGTGTACAACTGAACCGACGATCATCAAACTAGGCTCACAACTCCTGGGAACTGCGGAGGTAATCAAGTGTTAACGAAGTGCTTCGGTTTCCGTTCGGTTGCTTCGCGTTTTTCGCGTGTCGTAGAGGTTTTGGCTGATTACGGGTCACGCTCGCAGTGCACTGATGTAGTAGTGATAATCAACCGTAACAGAGATGAGATGAGAGGCGAAATCGGCGCAATGGAGTTTGAGTCTACCGGTGTAGCAGCTGAACTCGCCTGTCTTACCACAGTATATGACTGTCTAGAACTGTTGCAGACACAGAGTCACGTCACACATAATACACAGTCACACACTCACTGGCGTAGGAACATATTTTCCCCGGGGAAGGGGGGGGGTGGGGGGGGGCGGTATCCAGCCGGCAGAGGCTCGAAAACTTAAACAACAGAGAGAGAAAGAGAGAGAGAGAGAGGGAAGGGGTGGGGGGAGTGGGGGGTAGGCGAACAGATACTCTCTCCTATGTCTAAGACGAGGCGGGGGGGGGGGGGGGGACACACACACACACACACACACACACACACACACACAGAGTCAAGTTACAGGAAAAAAACAACAACAACAACAACAACAAAAAGCACTTTGATTATCTCTAAGCATACTGTTTAAAATGATAGAAAGCCTTTTCACCGTTCTTTCAGACGCGCGCTCTCCAGACATTACAGTCATATAGTGCAAAGAGTCAGCTCATCTGACTTGATCTAGCTGATAGTTTAACACCCACATTCCAGTATTACTATAGGCTTCACAGAAGCCAGTTTATGTTTCCGTACAGTTTCGCTTGTTAGTGTGCCTATACGCCTGAAGCAGTTTCAGTCTTAAAAGGCCAAGCAAAAAAAACAAAACAAAAAAAAAAAAAAAAAACCAAACTTGATATCTTCAGAGCACTTGAAGCCACTTTTACGCAACCTCAGCTGTCTCGCGCCTAGCGCGAAGACCCACGCCTTGGGTAATAGTGGCTTGAAGTGGCTCCTGCTAATCTCTGTCTCTCTCTCTCTTTCTCTTTTTTTTTTTTACAGTAGTATTAGTCCATGTAGTGTACCAGCGGCAAGTTTTAAAATTGGTAAGAATATGCCTGTAACTTCTACCGTTGTAAAATAAAGGATCTTGTTCTTGTCGTCTTCTTGTTCAGCGGTTTGTTCTTTTTCAACAAGTCTTATGTAGCGGACGCGGGGCAGTCGAGGTCGAGCTCTTTAGAGTGAATGACTACGCCTGCAGGTCACAGAATATAATTCAAATGAGGCAGGTGAGCGAGTAAGAGGACCTGCACTATCACCCCCCCCCCCCTTTTTCCCTGTGTGTGTTTTTTTTTTTTTTTTTTGCTGCCCCAAATCTTTGCCAGCTCCAGTGGTGTTCCTCCCAGGTAATGGGTAGAATCCACGGAGGGCTCGGAAGCTGGGACAATTTTTATTATGCGTGATGATCCAGATGAGGATGATGGTAAGTTGATGCTGTGGAGGTCCGTGTGGTTTGGGACTGCGGGACAGGGCCGCATTCCACGCTTCCTGTCATAAATATCCCGGCATTAACCAGGCCCGGGAACTACGGCACCTGCGGTGCCGGCCGTGTAATCATCCACATCATAAGACGTGTTATACCAAGTTTCCCTGTCTTTTTGAGAGTTGCTAAAAGTGCATTTGAGCCCAGATGTTTGGTCTTGGTGAAGAGAGGGATGTTTGATGTGTAGAAAAATGAGAGTGTTGACTTGAGGGGTGACCTATTTTTGGCCATATCCAGGGCATGAATATTGGGGTGCAGCTGTGTTTACTGACGGAGCTGGGAAGGACGCCACACCGACGCTTTCCAGGCCTAATTTTTGGCATGCAGCTTGAAGACATGTTTTGCTTCTGGGAACCATTGTGTGTTTGGGTTTTCAAAGGCGTGTACTGCCTCACATTTGTGGGAGCCAGAGAGCAGCAAAGAGTTGTATTCTGTGACCTGCAAGCATAGTGCGTCATTCAAGGGGGAGACACTCTGCCACGATTCTCTCGCTTCCACGTCGTCAGCTAACCCAGATCTTGTGACTGCGCCCGTACGCTATAATAGTCTGTCTACATGATTATGCCTGCAGGCGCACTCTGCTCAATTCTTCATACAAGGGGAGACACTCTGCAACAATTCTCTCCCTTTCCACATCTTCAGCTGATCCAGGTCTGCCGCAGTCAGCAGTAGGGGTCTCAATATGAGCATTGATTCGAGGAGCAATCGTTGACGAGGACCGAAGCTTTCCGAACCACGCGGGCTCCCATGCGCCAAAGATGCTCTGGAACTCGGCGTCCGACATCGGTTTCCAGTCCAGCATTTTCTCTGAGAAGTCCAGCCCGATCTCTCGACAGTAGGCACGGAGCATGGCTTCTGAAGTGATACAGAGCAAGGCTTTAAATAGTCCATGACCCAAAAGGAGGACAAAGTGTGTGGCATTTAGCCAAGATCGCGACTCGGTGAAGCGGACGCGTTATGTTAAGGGTGTCCGAAGGCATGCTCCCCCGGAATTGTTTTAAAACAAGACTAAAATCTGTGGAGTTTGGTGCGGGTGGGTGGGTGGAGTGGGTGTTTGGGAGTTTAACGTCTTTTTTCACCACATACGGGTGATATCAAAGACGGGGCAACGATGAAAAGGCCAGCACAAATATTTGGCCCCAGCCGGGATTTGAACTCATGGCCCGAGCATTGGAAGTCCAACGCTCTACCATTCGGCCACCCCGGCTCTCCTGCAGTTTGGCATGAATTTTAGTGTTTCAAAGAAGGAATCGCTTTTGCGGGGAGGAAATTTAAAAAAAAAGAAAAAAAAAAAAAGAGATCAAAATCTGTGCAGTTTGGCGCATTTTGGCATGAGTTTTAGTGTTGTAAAGAAGGAACCACTTTGCGAGGAGGCAAATATTTAAAAATTAGACTAAAATCTGTACAATTTTGCATGTTTTTATGTGCGTCAGAGGAGGAAACACACTCAATGGCAGGGGGGAACGTTTTAGCCAAACAGTGGAAATTCGCCAAAAGGTGGAAGACTTTAAGCCCTAGCAGAGAAAAGCAGGCAGCAGTGAAGTTTTAGTTCGTAACAACCAATTAGATTTCGTTCTCATTCTCAAGCGGTCTCTGCTGGCAATTTCTGTTTCAGGTCTTGGTTTATGTAGTTTTTCATATTTGCATCCTACCCAGCATCTGCACTATCGAGGATACGTACGTCCTCTCCCTTGGGCCTGCGTAATTTCCTGTGTTAGGAGTAGCCGCGAATTAATCTTTGTTGCTTGCGCGGCGTTAAGCCCTAAAAACTCACTCACTCACTCCTTTGTTGGGAGACCTACACACACACACACACACACACACACACACACACACACACACGCACACACACACTAATAATTGCTGGGATGTATTTGAAAATTGGATAAATTCGTTGGTGCTTAGACCTAAACTGCTGATAGATTTAGTGAACTTTAGTCCTTCTGTCCGTCTCCGTTTGTCTGTCTGTCTGTCTCTGCCTGTCTGCCTCCCTACCTGGCCTGTCCATGAGGTCATCGGCATCCAGCACGACCATCTTGTGACCCAGTTTCTTCAGCAAGCGGGATAACTCCACCTGCTCTTGGTATCCGGCCTCAGCTTGGTCAAAGTACTCCCATTCTGTGGCCAACAAAGGAAAACAGTTACCTTCAACCAAGGTTCTAGATCCGTGTTGCACTCGCGAATTTTACCGGTGCACCGGAGAAAGATGAATATTTCATGCGAAAATAGTTGTAACGTGCCGTTGGAAACAACGGGGAGAGTCCAAGACATTTACTGTACAAGCACTCTCTGGGGCACAGAGTCTTTCAGTGGAAAGTACCTCTGTGCACAGTGGGGAAATGGCGCTCACTGCGCTACCGTGACGGGGCTAAATTGTCTCGGTGCTCTCAAACACAAGGTCGCGCACTATGTCATCCTTGACCAGCTTTGAACCCAGAGGATCCTCAATGGCGCAAGTGATGGCAGGCTGTGTTAAGAGTGAAAGTAGGCGTGTTTCTGAATCGGAGACATACATAACATGTCTCTGTCTGAATGGACAGATCTATCATTACATTCAGTCCTAGAGCACGGGTGTGTATGCTTTTGTAATCGTCTCTTATTCCACCACAAGGCAGGTACGTGATCGTCTGCACCGTGCAATAATACTTGCCTGCAGAGTGAAACACCTTGGCCCGTCAGAGTGCAACCCCCTTGCCGTTTACTCACATCCTGTTGGATCAGTGTACCACGTAAACAGTGCCATCAAAGCGCAACAATAATTGTCCGCTGGCAAAGATTTTGCCCAAACCAAAAGTGGTCGGATATTCAAGACTTCGTTTCAAATCGATTCATATGACACACAAGTCTTCGCTTTTCTAAAAAAAATTCGCCATTTTTGAAAATGGCGCTGGGTGTAAGCAGTCACATTTTCACGCCCCGCCGAAAAGGGACTGCACTCTGGAGTCTACTGTACAAGACGCAAGAGTGCTTCGAACAGAACGCCATTCAGAAAAAAAATTCTGCAGATATTCATTTCATATGTTCATGAATATTCATCTTCCGAAAATTAGGCTCATAATTTATTCAGAGTTATTTTGGTGGTGGCATTACAGAATTGGCGCCTATAATCAGTATAATGACGCGTTGTACACAAATTTATCTTCCGAGTCAGTTGTTTCGGAAACGAACGTTTTATATTGAGCAGATTCTGCGCATTTGAGACGGTTCTGCGACTGGAAATGGTCCACCTTTCCCAGTGCACCGGTTTTGAAAAAAAGAAGAAAAGAAATCAGAAAAACGAATGTTGCTTCGTATTTTGCTAACAGAAGAGAAAACAAATAATCACAGGGCATCGCGGTTGTCAGCGTGGGCGGTCTCATTCGCAGCAGTCTGAATGGTGAAGCTGAAAGCGAACGAATCTTGGTAAGTGGACGCTGCAAGGGAGAGAACTGTCTCACTTGGTGCAAGGGATTTAGGGTTTTGGTGGTGGTGGTGTGCTCAGCATGGGACGCCACTATATCGTGGTGCTGTCGTATTGTTTGGGTGTCACAGCTGTGCCAACTTCAGGCATGGCCGATGATGGTGTGCTGAAGAGGTCGCCAAGACCGAAACAGCTGTCCACACTAGCCACTACACAACCTGGGTCCGAATGTAAAAGTCGAGGTTAATTAACCCACGGCTACGGGCCTAACCCAGACTAGGACAAAAGAAACCCCAAAGCAAAATTAAATTAAAAAGGAAGTGAAGAAAGGAAGAAAAAAATCCTTCTATAACGGCTTAGGCACTTAGCTGGAATGAGCCCGCTTCTTGATTAAAAAAAAACCCAGAAAATTTCACCCTAGAGCTAGTTTAGTTTGAGGTTAGACTCTAGCCCTGGGCTAAAAGTCCTAACCTCGACTTTTACATACGGGCCCTGGACCCCTTTTCAGGGGGCCAACATCACACATCCTTTGCACCATGGAGCTGTGAGGGACATGCTGAGTGATACTGGCCCGTCTTGAGGAGACCCTTCACCAGTCTTGCTTCCTCTCAGTTCCCTTTCTCTCTCTCTCCCCCTCCCCCCCCCCCTCCCCCGGTTCCTCTTTCCTACCACTTGCTCCTGTGCTGGGAACTGCTAGATCACTCTTCCCATATAGTCACAGTTCTCTCCCTTGCAGCGTCAGCTTCTTCCTTGCAGCGTCAGCTTACCTCTTCGCTCCCTTTGAGTAGTACTTTTCGCTGCTCCAATCGCTACTTGCTATTTTTATTTCATTTAAACAAAAAAGTTAACTGGTGAAGGCAGCCCATCACAAACTTTAGACCTTGACTGGTTTTTTAAAAAAAAAAAGAAAAAAAAAAGACCTTGACTGGTGAATGAATGCGGGGGCTAGTACTGCTAGTCATGATCACTTGTTAATCTTTTGGCCGGTCGTCGACTCCATTCCCCAGAGGCAGCCTGAGAAGCTTGATAAATAAACTTCAGAGATTCTGGCCTGCAAAAAGAAAGAGAACAAAAAAAAAAAAAAAAAAAAATGATTACAGGATGGTGGAAAAGAGGTGGCGGTATGTCTCAGTGGCTAAGCGTCCTCTTGTACACGTGGATCCTGAGACGCTTGATTCGAATCCCTCGGTAGGCGAAATGTTGTCTGTGAAGTTTTCCTTACCAAGTCGAGTCAAAATTCAACAGCTCAACTTTTTTTTTTTACAATGAAATTGAAAAGCAACACCAACAACAGCAGAAGCAACGACAACACCAAACAAACCTAAAACACACACCCTTCTCAATCCAAACGTATAAACAAACATACAAGAACAATAATAACAACGAACGAAAGAAAGACCCCCCCCTTCATAAAAAACAAACAACAAAAACAAAAACAAAAACCAACAAAACAAACAAAACAACAACAACAACAACAAAACCCATAAAAGCCCTATCCTCCCAAAACAAGCATCAACAACAAGAAACAACAATTACACAACAGTAACATTAACAACAGCAACAGCAAGAAGAAAACAAGCAAACAAACAAAAAACAAAAAAAAAATCCCACCAAAAATAAACCAAGCAAACAAAAGACACTCCCGAAAAATCCACAAACAAACAAACACAAAATAAATGACGAGTGACAAGAGACACTGGTCATGAACCTGCAACGAGGGATAATATCAAGTAATATTACTCCCCTTATGACGAAGCCGCCAATGAACTGAAAGTCCGTGTTAATCTACGCACCTGGCAGACCGGCGTGGTCAATTATCCTGAAGTAAGAGGCGATGGCGGCCCTGGGATGTCTGATGATGAATGTGTGCGTGTAGCCAGCGGGAATCCAGTCTTCGCTCATCCGGCCAGCGAGCGTGTAGGCCATGTCTTTGACGAACACCAGCTGTTTGTCTTGAAATTATAACGAAAAAATGCAGTAAGTTGTGAATTTTTATTGCGTGTCTTTTATTTATGTATTTATCTATTTGATTATTTATTTATTCATTTTATTTGGTGGGTAAAAGGGTGGGTGAGGTTTTTATTCCATTCGGGAGTCGAACTCACAAACTGAGCACCCATGTTCCTGTACCGGAAACCGCGTAATGGTAACGTCACCACTACCCTGTCTATTAGGGTACAAGTCTTGATGGTCAAGTCATGAAACAGCTTGTACTAGAAAAAAAAAAAACCCCTGAGCACAATCAAACAAACAAACAAACAAACAAACAAACAAACAAACACGAAGACTAAATGCTGGTTCAGCAGCTGGTTGTAGTTTCGGTGTAAGGTTTATGTTCTAACAAACATAATAATAATAATAATAGTACTTGTTTAGCGCCTAATTTCACAGGAAAGCAACTCATAGCGCTACACACACACACACACACACACACACACACACACACACACACACACACACACACACACACACACACACACACACACACACACACACACACATGGAAAACAGATCAAAACACGTTCCATAAAAATTAGGGCATAGGCTTGTTGTAGCCGCATGTCACACGAAAAACACGTTAACACACCATGTTCGCTGTTTGTTCGGACTAAACACACTCTTGTGTGACGTCGGCCTAAGTCGAGTACATGGTCGCCAAAATATACGATTGTGGCCATTCCAGCATAAGTTACTGGTCATGAGAAACGCCCTGCCGCCATATTTGAAATCCAGCACCTCCACCGAGTCTTTCAAGAGCCACCTGAAGACCCTTCTTTTCTCACAGTTCTGATGCATACTCACCCCTGCTCCCTCCCCCCCCCCCCCCGACCCCCCATCCCCATTTCCCCATTGTACATGTACTTTAAAACATCCCTCCCATTTCCGTGCACTACGAGCATGTTTTACATGGAGTTTTTTCGGCGCGCTATGAGACATCATCATCATAACTGTCATCATGCAAAAAAAAAAAAAAAAAAAGTGATCACCTTCATACGGAAGTTCTAGTGTCCTCTTCACGTTGTCATAGCTACGCTTCGGGTCCGGATCCATGGCCAGATACCGCGGACTGATCCGATCAGAACCAAAGTAGTACGATCCGCAGTACGGTTCGAATAGCACCTGAAACGCATGCCAAACACCCATGTCAAAGTGTGCACAAGTATTACAAACCAAAACACAATTTAAGCGAGTAACTAAATCCGTTTAATGCGTCTATGTTTGAAACGCCCCTGAGATGGAAAACTGCCGCTTTCGAATCTCTAAAGCGTTTGCCAGATACAAGGATGTTTCATCTGGCCACCGTGACCGTTTTCCTGACTTTGTGGCCTCTAGTATGAGAGAAATACGACCCTCTTTGAGCCTATTCTTAAACAGGCTGGGATTCGACAAAGCTTCTAAAAATAACAGCGCCGTCTATCTGGTCCACAGTCTGCAACCAAGTAACATCGTCTGCAGTACACATCTAGAACAACACATATCATGCCGGCCAGTGTCACCCCAATGGTCGCAGATGCTATATTGTGACCCAGATGACTGATTCTGATGCACAGATACAGAGTCCGCGCATTCGATGAAAAGTTTTCCAAACTCTGTTGTATGTCTGCCATACGTGTTTGGTTTAGGTTACTATTCTAACTGGTTGCACAGCTCTTCCCAACGTAATGAAACGGATCCTAACGAAACATACTGCTTCCTTAGAACAATGAACCACTCCATGATACTCTCCAACCAGGCATACGGCTAGTTGTCAAACGTACATGTGTATCGATGCTTTGTTCTTTACCGGCCCCCGTAGTGTAGTGGTTAGCACTTCGTGGACCGGTGGACCCAGGCTTGGGTCCCAGCCGAGGCAAGCGGGATTTTTCCTATTTAGGTCGGCGCCTCCCCAGAGCAGGCGTGCTATAGGCCCAAAGGGGGGAAGATTGTCGCCACACAGCTGAGACTGACCCATTTCACGGTTGCGACAGGGACAGTGGTCAGTTCATGTACCAGGTGACCTTTTGACTGGTCAAGCTCAAAGCAGTACCCAGCATTTTCACATGCGGCGTGACAAATTTTAGTAGATATTATTATTTGCTTGATCTAGATGAGATACAAGCTACTGCTCAGATGAGAAGACCAGTGTTCTATAATTACAGTGGACCGTACGATGCGCACGGTGTCCATATATGTAGTGTGTATGTATATTTTGTGTGTATGTATTTGTACCTGGTTCGTGAGGCCAGAGTTCATCATGACGCGACACATGGCTGACGAGAGACTGCGGGGGACAGCCCACAGCAGGATCCGCTTCTGCTCACTGGTCGTCATTTTGAGGATGTCATACACGTCTTGCTACTGAGGTAAACAGATATATATATGCATTTTTTTTTAAATGAAAGGGGCTAATGCTACAATTTTGTATGCTCACAGATCGTTCTGAGCTGTTTTCGTGGTATCTGTTATCACAACCTTTAGACACCTGGACAGAGACAGTGTCGGTAATGCTGGCACTGGGCCAACAAAAACGTGTGGCGACCACACTAAGCGCCCCAGTAGTGTAAAAGCAGTCGTAGAAGATGAATGTTCGACCGCTCGCGCAAACTGTAAACGACATTGTATCGCATTAAGAGCTGTACTAATCATCAAGATAGGGTATTTGGAGAGTACAGGCGCACTCACGGGCGAAACAGGTCCAGTAGATAAGTTGACTTAGTAAAGATGTAAGTAGCCCGTTTAAGTAAAGAATAGAACATGTTTCTGCCAACCCACAGTTAACTCTTCAAAGCCCATGCAAAAATCGCATTCTTACTTGAAATCTTGCACCACCCCTATCAATGTTCCAGCAACGTGTTCTGACGAAAGGATTTACGTCAAGGCACGACAGCGACTAAATAATGTACGTCAAGACATGAAACGTGAAATTGTTGATCGTTTACCGAGTTCTATCCACAACCGGTCGTGTTTGCGACAATCGTAAGCCTAGCTCCGGTTCTTTGATCGAACGGAGGCTTCGAAACGGACCTAGTGACCTCTCCAAGCCTATGGACTACGCGAAGTAAAGCACCTGAGTGAGAGATGTCGCGTGAAGCATTTGGACTGCCGATCGATGTCAGCTTCCAAATCAAAGACATGCAGGTACGGACGTGGTATGAATAATTGTCCCAATTCGGTGCCCCCGGATTACGTAAAATACACCACACTCGTTTGTTGATTTTGACCGCAGTTTTACGCCGGTCGAAATCGGTAAACTCGTGTGGTGTATTTTCCGTAATCGGGGGTCACCTCCTTGTGAAAACACTAATTAGATCATACTTCAGTCTTGAGTCACCGGGTTTTTACAGCAGTGCTTGTTCCTGTGTCGCCGGCGTCAAAATGTCAGTCCTCCCTGGTAAGAGATCAGATTCACAATACCGGTCCTGTCAGACGCGCGCCGTGTGACACAGGGTTATGTTCGCCCAGGGGGGTGTAATCAAAATGGGCGCGAGTGCTTCCGGTGCTACACGGTTCAACAGTAGCAGCGCTGTTTCCAAACATTAGCACCGAGTGCTTCTATTTACAAATTTGTTGTGTGTACTTTTTTTTTTAAAATTTGAGTAGCACCAAGTGTTTCCAGCATTTGGCCATTTGGCCTGGCCCGAGGCCAAATCCCGGCCCCTTCACTCTGCCGTGCATTGGCAAAACGCAGTACGTCCTGGACGTCAATAGGTATATTTAGTAGGATTTCGTAAGGAGGACTTCGCTGAGCAGCGTAACCCATTTACATGTAAATTAGGCACGTTAGGGGTACCATTGGCTAATCGCAGTGCGTTAGACGCTCGCGGCCTCCGCTGTGCGTGCCTAATTTACATGGATTAAATGGATTACGCTGCTCAGCGAAGTCCTCCATACGAAGTCCTACTAAACATGCCTATTGTGAGGGAAGAGGGGTGATTTCAAGATGAAAGACATTGACGTAATGGTCGTTTTCCACATTTGAGTCATATCAAACTACACGTGCTTCCCTCATTGTAGTGTCTGGCAAAATGTTTGCCGGACCACGCCAAGTGTTGTGCTCATTACATCGCGGGACGCGATTGGCTGAATTCTGGGGGCTCGACCCTTTTGATGGGCAGGAGTGGAGTCGTCTATTATGAACAAGAGGCCCCAGGATTCAGCCAAGACGTCGGCTCTTGCCAAATGGTCTTACAAGTCCAGTAAACTTATTTCCCCATCCTCTACTGGTATTGGAGTGTTGGAAATGTCCTGATGTTTTGGTGGTTTACTAACAACGGCTTAACAATAATGATATTAACATTCTTCTCATTCTAATCAATTCGCTCCGTCCATACTGCTGAAACGAAGCGGAAGAAAAACAACAGAACGAAATCAAATTCTTGATCAGTGTTTCTGGGGAGTAAATTGCACTAATGTTACTTCTTCCGTTTTGTTTTGTTGTGTATGGCCGCCCACAGCAAGTGAGTGAGCGAGTCTTTAGGGCTTAAAGCCGCGCAAGCCACAAAGACTAATTCGCGGCTGAGCGCCGCCCACAGCAAGTGAGTGAGCGAGTCTTTAGGGCTTAAAGCCGCGCAAGCCACAAAGACTAATTCGCGGCTGAGCGCCGCCCACAGCAAGTGAGTGAGAGTCTTTAGGGCTTAAAGCCGCGCAAGCCACAAAGACTAATTCGCGGCTGAGCGCCGCCCACAGCAAGTGAGTGAGTGAGTCTTTAGGGCTTAAAGCCGCGCAAGCCACAAAGACTAATTCGCGGCTGAGCGCCGCCCACAGCAAGTGAGTGAGTGAGTCTTTAGGGCTTAAAGCCGCGCAAGCCACAAAGACTAATTCGCGGCTGAGCGCCGCCCACAGCAAGTGAGTGAGTGAGTCTTTAGGGCTTAAAGCCGCGCAAGCCACAAAGACTAATTCGCGGCTGAGCGCCGCCCACAGCAAGTGAGTGAGTGAGTCTTTAGGGCTTAAAGCCGCGCAAGCCACAAAGACTAATTCGCGGCTGAGCGCCGCCCACAGCAAGTGAGTGAGTGAGTCTTTAGGGCTTAAAGCCGCGCAAGCCACAAAGACTAATTCGCGGCTGAGCGCCGCCCACAGCAAGTGAGTGAGTGAGTCTTTAGGGCTTAAAGCCGCGCAAGCCACAAAGACTAATTCGCGGCTGAGCGCCGCCCACAGCAATCAGATACGTAAGATAAATCACGGGTGTGTAGTCAAAAGTGGACGCGAGTGTTTCCGATGCTAACCTGCTTCAAAAGTAGCACCGCCAGCATAGAGTGTATCCAAACAGTAGCAGCACCTCGGTCTTTCGGAGTGAAACTAAGAAATGGGGTCCTTTACTAAAGGCCGTTCTACACGTGACAAGCGGCAAGTTGCCACCCTTCGACTTTCCCCCCACAAGTTTGTCTGTCGCAACGCCGCTGCTTCTACACGCGGAAACCTCCGCACCACAAGTCGGCTGATTGACCTTTCGTGTGACCCTTTCAACCCCATATTTGGAAGGGGCCTCTCGCGATTTCGCCCGGCCATGGTCGCGAGTGAATCCGAGTCAGACTCAGCTGAACATGTGCATGAAAGTTCGGAGGAGGAATTAACTTTTGAAGCAGCTGCAGTTATTTTGCTGCAGAACAGGAAAAAACAGTGGATCTGGGCGAGAAAGTGGATCTTGCAGCGAGATTCGCTTGGCGCATACGGAGGTCTTTTGACGCCATTTGTTTATTTTTTGGCCGCGCTACCACTACGCGGCGTGCGATTGGCCGTCCTGGCGGGGCTCCCAGGGTGCCTCGCGCGCACTTGCGAGGCGCCCAAGCGAGAAATAGAAAGCCGGTTCTATCCGAAACTTGCCGCGGCAAGCCGTAGGCTGCAAGACTGCTACATCTTGCTTGTACATTTGCCGTCGACTTGCGGGGGCCGCAAACCCGCTTTTGCCTTGCAAACTTGCCACGTGTAGAACGGCCCTTAGGAATCGAACTCACGACCCGAGCATGGAAAGTCCACTGCTCTACCGCTTGACTGTCGGAAGAAAGGAAGACCTGTCTACTCTACACGCTTTACTAAGGCTCAACCGGAAACAAAATAACATTTCTGTGCCTGATCATTCTGTTACTGGAGACGTGCTTTGGTCTCGCCCGGGTGAATCTGAATGGCCCTTTTGAGCAACAACGAAAAAAAAAAAAAAAAAAACAGTAGTTAAAAAAAAGAAAAAAAAAGACAGTAGTGGTGGTTTGGATCACGGCTAGTGTTTGAAAAGCGAATAAAAGAATTCTGGACGCTGCAGGGGGAGAGACTTGTGCTTGGAAGAGAACATGAACTTACATCTACAGTTCCCCGTACACACACACACACACACACACACACACACACACACACACACACACACACACACACACACACACACACACACACACAGACAGAGGTGCACTGACACGCGTTTGGTTTATGGTTTTTTTCCTGTTGCTGTTGTATCTTTTTCCTTTTCTTGTGGTTATTATTTTGTCTTTTTCTTCCGTGGCTTGTTTCAGGTTGCTGTTACTCTGTGTGTGCGTGCAGAGACATACATGCATGTGTGTGTGTGTGTGTGTGTGTGTGTGTGTGTGTGTGTGTGTGTGTGTGTGTGTGTGTGTGTGTGTGTGTGTGTGTGTGTGTGTGTGTGTGTGTGTGTGTGTGAGTTTAACGTTCTTTTCCACCACGTACGGTTGATATCAGAAACGGGGCAACGAGAAAAAGGCCGGCACATATATTTGGCCCCCTGTTTGAGGGTGGGTGGTTGGGTGTTTGAGAGTTTAACGTCCTTTTCCACCTCATACTGGTGATATCAAAGACGGGGCAACGAGATAAAGGCCAGTACAAAAATATTTGGCCCCAGCCGGGATTCGAACTCAGGACCCGAGCATTGAAAGTCCAACGCTCTACCAATCGGCTATCCGACCCTCCCCCTCCCCTCCCCCATCCCCCTCCCTGCCACTATCTGGTCATATCCAGTGCCACTAGTAATTGAATCGAAGGAACTATCGCAGAAACCCAGTACCCAACGTTGCGAAAAAGCCATAACAACGCACATAACCGAGTATACTTAGGTTTCAGAAACATAATTTTATATTTTAAACGGCGATGCAACATTGTTCTAGCAACACTGGCAATTGTATAAACGCTTTGTTATAGACTAGTAAATGCCTGTTGTGTCTGTCATGTATTGTATGGTTCAAGCATTCGTTTGTTACTATTGCTACCAGCATCAGGTCTGCCGTATGTTTTTCTGTACACCTTATGTAAATTGCGTTCTCACTGTCCTTTGTCAATGTGATTGTTTTTCGTT
The DNA here is from genome assembly GCA_018292915.2 of Batillaria attramentaria. Lineage (NCBI taxonomy): Eukaryota > Metazoa > Mollusca > Gastropoda > Batillariidae > Batillaria > Batillaria attramentaria. The sequence goes on from JACVVK020000234.1 coordinate 968,086, forward strand.
CGTCTGTGTAAAAATGCCCAAAACGGTGGAGTTTTTTTTTTTTTTTTTTAGCTATCGTCTCTGGGGTGAACGGTGGTCTAATAGCGCGTCGGATTTAACCGCTGCGCTACTGAACGGCCGTCACCAATGTCATGGCGATGAAACGTGGGTTCGAGCCCAGGTCGAGCTTGTGATATGTGATATCGGTTTTTTCTGGCTACCGGGCTGCTCATCGGGGGTTTCTCTCCGGGTTATCCGGCTTTCCTCCCCCAGCAAAATTGCAAAATAGCAAAATTGTTTTAAAAAAAAAACCATACAACTATATATATATATAATTTAATAAGGTGATTTTTACAGCTTTACTTACTTCCCCTACTTTCAAATTGACCTGATTGAGCGCATGTTTTCGGCTTTAGTAACGCCTTTGTTCCTATTCTATATTAAATGTAATTACATGACATTACACCTAGGCAGTTGCTCCTTATAAATTATTTAGTCTTTTTCCGCTGAAACCTCTTGCAGAGCTTTAGGGTAGCAACGTCTGCTAGTACTGGAGACGCACCAGATTATTCTGGGGCAGCCTTTTAGTGCTAGTTGGACGCTGCAGCCCTCGTGGGTATTGCCGCATGCTCACCTGATGAGGGTCCCATTGACCCGAAACCATGGTCGTGAGCGGCTAAAATCACCAATTCATATGGTCTTGGTCGTACCGACCATTTTCCTCCCGGTGGGAGGGGAATGGGGGCACTATGAATGGTGAGATACCCTTAGATCTGTTAGACGTTTCAGCGGTAGGATAGTAGGTCTCCCCCCCCCCCACCTCCCATTGTGGCTTGTAGCCAATATAGGGCAAGGCGGACTTGTCCAATGGCATACAAAGCACACACCTCCTAGATCTAGGGAGCGCTCTCAGCTTTACTTACTTCCCCTACTTTCAAATTGACCTGATTGAGCGCATGTTTTCGGCTTTAGTAACGCCTTTGTTCCTATTCTATATTAAATGTAATTACATGACATTACACCTAGGCAGTTGCTCCTTATAAATTATTTAGTCTTTTTCCGCTGAAACCTCTTGCAGAGCTTTAGGGTAGCAACGTCTGCTAGTACTGGAGACGCACCAGATTATTCTGGGGCAGCCTTTTAGTGCTAGTTGGACGCTGCAGCCCTCGTGGGTATTGCCGCATGCTCACCTGATGAGGGTCCCATTGACCCGAAACCATGGTCGTGAGCGGCTAAAATCACCAATTCATATGGTCTTGGTCGTACCGACCATTTTCCTCCCGGTGGGAGGGGAATGGGGGCACTATGAATGGTGAGATACCCTTAGATCTGTTAGACGTTTCAGCGGTAGGATAGTAGGTCTCCCCCCCCCCCCCACCTCCCATTGTGGCTTGTAGCCAATATAGGGCAAGGCGGACTTGTCCAATGGCATACAAAGCACACACCTCCTAGATCTAGGGAGCGCTCTCAGCTTTACTTACTTCCCCTACTTTCAAATTGACCTGATTGAGCGCATGTTTTCGGCTTTAGTAACGCCTTTGTTCCTATTCTATATATATATATATATATATATATATATATATATATATATATATGATAGGTATTGGGTGGCCCTGCACCGCGGCAACGCGCTTCCCCCGGGGGAAGTAGCCCGAATTTCCCGAAAGGGATAATAAAGCAGTAAAACAAAACAAACAAAACAAACAAAGTTTAGAAGTCAGAGTGGCACTTCGTTTAACAGCAACCATTTTGAAAGTGCCTCTCTGGGAAAGGTATTTGTATGAACAAACAAACAAACAAACAAACAAACAAAGAGTGCCTCTCTGGGAAAGGTATTTGTATGAACAACAAACAAACAAACAAACAAACAAACAACAACAGCAACAACAAAACACAGAGGTAACTTTGGTAATTGAAGTAACGATATTAATGTGTAACATAAGAAAAATATTATCCATACAACGCCTAACCTTCTGTCAGCTCTAGACGTGTTACATAAAATGCATAACTATGTCTTACACTGAAGATTCTCCGAAAGCTGCGTCAGTCAGTGAAATCTACACTCTTGACACTGTTCGATGTATCGAATCATAACACCACATGCCTGTATCCGGTGTTAGGGAGCGTCAGGGCGGATCAAAGCAGGCCGAAAAGCATACGTACTTGTTCAGTGGAGTGCCCGGTAGGACCGCACGCAAGGACAAGTTATTTAGTGTTTCCGTATAGAATCAGTTGGAGTAGCAGCCAGTGTTTCCAGCGGACTTGGGTCTGTCGGTGAGAAACTGAAACAGGGGCTGTTTGTGAGCCAGACAACGACTTTGACTGACGCGTTACTACATTGGAAAGACGTGCTCATGCTCGTATTGGGGCGGTCCGTGGTCTAGTGGTTGAGAGACTTGTCACCAATGCGAGAGGTCAGGGGTTCGAGTCCCACCCGGGGCAAAGAATGTTTCCTTCTCCTATGTGGCACCGTTCACTCAGGCCGATCGTCGGGGGTTGTCTCCGGGTACTCCGGCTTCCTCCTCCTCTGCTTTGGAAATTTCAGCCCACCAAATTTGAAAAATAAATGCAATTCTAAATTCCGAGACTTAAATAGCTGAGCTGACCCTTCGCACCACGTGATTGTCATGTGTTCATGTCCAGTGAGTGAGAGAATGTGTGTGATTCACGTTGGTTCAGCTCTCGGCGCTTTGAGGCACTTCAAGAAATTGGGTAGAGAGCCCATGCCATACACAATTATTATTATTATTATTATCATTACTGATTATTATTATTATTTGTGCAGGCACACTGAGCCGCGAAATAGTCTTTAGTGTTGCTTTCGCGGCGTAGAGCCCGAAGTTGAGTTGAGCTAAGTTGAACGAATTTAAAAGTTCACTAACAAGGTACAGCAAAACATGGTGATGTCTCGCTTATCTTATACATCAACTACCCTCCAATAACGACAGACTAAATGAAAAGGAATTCAGTCATGCTGATGTCACGACTATGATAATGGGAGCGACGTCACTTGCATTAATTTGCATAATATTTATACATGTACCCCTCCAAAAAAGTCAGTACACACCACGCAAAACACATAATTATGCGCATTAATTTTTTAAAATCTGATTTTGCTGTAAAGAGGTCAGAAAGAGTTACGAGCGTTGAACTGATGGAAGATACTAGACATACGTGCCAGTGTTCTTGCATATGTGATGGTGTTGAGTGATTCAGGCAGGCAGGGAGGCAAACACAGCGGTCGCTATGACATGAGTTTTATTACACCAGGAAAACAGCAACAAATGGCAGAGCGGGGAGCGACAATCTGTGCAGTGACTCGCGGCAGGGCTGGCTGGCGACTGTCCAGTGAGCATCATCATTAGCTTGCTTTACGTCCTATGGCTTTTGGCCCTTAAGGACAAGTTGTTCCTGGCATGTGTCTTTGGCTGCTTGGCTGGGCAAGTGTCTTTGGGGTGAGTGTGGGCTGATTTGCTTAGCTTTGGGCAACGTCAGAGGATCTCTGCTTGGCTTTCAGAAGCCTGGTCTGAGTTGTCCAGTGAGGCGTAGCTCGCGGCTACTTATGCGCCCAGCGCGAGCCGCAAAGAAAGCAACGGCCGCTCGCAGCAGAAACAAGGGCTAGATGCTCGGGTGGCAGCGAAATCTGTGTTTGTTTACATACAGAAAACTATCAATAGCGGGCGTAATACAACAGCTACAAACTTCAAACAAACTGCATTGAAAAGAGCGTGAAAAGTACTCTAAGATGGCATACGTTTGGAACATTATCAATGTACAAAGAATTTCCTATCGCCGAGGGGACCCGGGGTGGTCGAATGGAAGAGTGTTGGACTTCTAATGCTCGGGTCGTGAGTTCGATCCCCGCTGGGGTCAAATATTTGTGCTGGCTTTTTCATCGTTGCCCCGTCTTTGATATCACCCTATGTGGTGGAAAAGGACGTTAAACCCCCAAACACCCAACACCCAACTCCTATCGCCGATTTAAGAGCGTAAAGGCTGGGACCACGCATTCGAAAAGGGATGAAAATGGCAAAATACACCCGTTAAACTACAAAACAGCGCTAAAATCAAAACATAACTAAAAAGTACAAACTACTATAGTTTAAATGATAACTTTAGGCTAATTGACTGCCGAGATATTTTGCACTAAATGGACACAAACAAACACAACTAACTGGCACGTGGCTATCGTGGATCCGCAACGCTGCACGCGTGCGGTAGCCTACAGCCGAACAAAGCCGGCGGCACACAGCTGGCCGGAGAACCTAGGGTAGTGGGCGAGAGGGTCCAAACCACTCGGCTACACATAGTACGTGAACTGAAGTGGCATTACAGATGCGTTTCTGTGAAGGCTTATTTTTACGTCAATTCTATGCTCACAAATCTTTCTGAGCTCTTTTCAGCGGCAGCAAAGACAGCTAAAATTCATACGCAAATGCGTTTTATGATATAATGTACATTCATTTTCTCAGTGTGGCGGTAGGAGGGGTACCGTGCATGTATACTATACTATACTATACTATACTATACTATACTATACTATGTACGCACTTAGAGCTCACCGGCTGAGAATAAGCGCTTTTCAGTATCCATTATTATCATTAGTAGTAGTAGTATGCACTGTAGTAAGCAATCTGAGCTCAGTTAATGGACGACTCCACTCCTGTAAATCAAAAGGGTCGAGCCCCCAGAATGCAGCCAATCGCCTCGCGCGGCATCAAGAGCACAACACGTGGCATGGTCTGGCAAAGCTTTTGCCAGACACTCAGTGACAACAACGAGGGAAGCACGAGTAGTAAAAATTGATATGACTGAAGCTTGGGAGGAAAGCAGCAACCGCATTGGAGGAAAAAGACCATTACGTCAATCTCTTTCATCTTGAAATCACCCCTTTCCCCATACAAATACGTCATACTGTGTTTTGCCAGTAGTACACGGCAGAGTAAAGGGGCGAGGCTTTGGCCTCAGGGCTTGCCAAGTGGAGTCGTCTATTATTATTCTTTTTCGAGCGTACAGGCGCACCGGTTCAGAAGCTCAACTGCTCCAAACCGTAAGCGGCTGGCTTGCTTCTGTGAAGCCTAGAACGAGGAAACATGGAATGTAAGCGTTTAACACGGTTAAGTGTAGTCAGTCATGGTACTATAGTGACTGCTATACCGTCCATTCAAATACAAAAACAATGGTACGATACTTCAGCAACATAGTGTTGACTATCGATGACAGTGCAACCTGTCCTGTAGCGCTGAACCACTGGCAGCGGTCTCGCCTTGACCTGTTCCATAACATACTATAAACCCAATTTCTTGGACGTGCGGAAAATACTACCAGTAAGGGACATAACCTCACTACTCCAGCACTTGCAAGTGAGTCCAAATTGCCTCCCTTATACTCTTTCATTGGGGGAAACTAACTTCGTGGAAGGGAGTTACCGCTTCTGAGGCTACCCCAAAAGTTCACACAATACATTTCTTTTTCTACACTTTGGCTCCTACAAAAGTCAGACAGCACACTTCCTTAAAAACAGATCTTCCATCCAAAACAGACAATGGTTTCTAGAAGCAAGATATGTCGACAAGCTGCACTATGACAAAAAGAAAAATGTTTTAATGTAATTTTGATAATCGGTTGAGGAGGAGTATGTGCCAACGCCATATATACTGAAATAGTTCAAGATTGGTAGGGAAAGTGTGTCGCAACATGTGACCACAACCCTTGCGCAATACACTGGCGGGTGCCTCGCAGGCTCGTGCCGAGGGCTTGAGAACCTGGAGAACATACTGCACACAGAAACTTTCTCACAACCAACCATTGCCATTTGAGTGATCAAGAAGAGAATGTCTCGAGTATCATTTCTAGCACTGATCACATGCACACAGACACAGAAACACTCACACGTGAAGTACAAACACCAGGTGAGTGTCTACCATCTTTTTATGGTAATTTCTGAACAATACATCATAATTATCATCACAGGAAAACAGGTTCCCAAGTGCGCATTCTGCACACGCCGACAGTGACAAACACGCCTTGACAGGTATACAAAAAATATTCAACTCATGAAAAATAATTTACAAGCAAAGAGTAAACACAGAAACAGCAAACAGAAAACTTAACCGAGTTATATGTGATTTAAAGTGAAAAGCACATCTGTGTTGATGTGAATTACTGAAGCATTGCATTAAAATTTGTTTTCCACATGCTTACTAATCAATGATTGATCGCCTGAATTAATGATCGCAATGACTGAACATTTTATCCGCTGCACAGTCCTGTATACATGACAAGTCATTCAACAATGTCAGCTAAATTATTTAGTTTTTCCGAAACACAAGAAATTTACTCATTTCTTTAATTTAAAGCAGCTTCAGTGTTAGTTGAATTAAACATTCCACGATGACATGCATTGTTTTGTGTGTGTGTGTGTGTGTGTGTGTGTGCAGATTGTAATCCTCGCCCCATATGCATGACAAATGAAACAGCGGCTGTTGGACTGAATGAATGGGCCTCACAATTTACCGAAGGCTAAAATGGACAGTACCTTACATCACACATGGCCTCCTCAAGAGCAGTTCCACAAGTTAAAAAACACAAAGATTTATTTCAAGAGCTTGCATAAGAGAAAGTAGAGTGGAAGTTGGCGAGCTTTCTTAAAAAGTCAAGAACAAGACACGGACCGACAACACACCAAGGAACGAACAAAAAAGTAGACTATGATATGAGGTTATAATATACTTTACATAACAATTCAGTGCAAAACGTACCTAGTCCCAGTCATAAACCAAAGATCACAACTACAGTAATGACATTTTGTTCAAAAACAGTGTATTGTACAAAAGCATTTCCTCATGTCACATAAACCAAGCTGAAACATCCACACATTCATTGTGGAGGGGAAGCTGTAAATGCCCATTAAGTTTCTGTCCATATACCTAACTTACTATCATCCTTACTATATATGTAGTAAGATTACTTGAGCACTGATACCGGTAGATCATATTCTTAGGAGTAAAACACAGAAGAGCGACCATGCGCTACATTAGGTGATTGCCTGCCTGCGCAGAAACATGTCCCCTGCTTATCAAGTATTATCCGCTTATTAGGAGCCTGGGCACTAACAAGAAGTGGGTCAATTAATCTGCTAGACACCTCTGTTACAGCGTGGTCAGTCACCTTATCTGCACACAGTTTTGTGCTGAAGCGGTTAACACTAAAAGACTGAGCTGTGAGAGATATACTGATGGTCTTGGGACACTGTTAAGCTGGGAACTAATCAGATTTAGTGAGAAAAACAAACATGTACACATCCCAGTCGTTGCCCTTGGCGTGTCTACTAACTACAAACTGAAGGGTCGCAGATGTGCTGACTTCGCCTTCTTTCGTGAACGTAGTAGACACTTACTGTAGACACAAGACAACTAAATTACAGAATTTAGCGTTATTTAAATCAACTTCAGTAATAAAAGTAAGATGTGCACTACCCTAACTGATCAGTGTGACTCAGACAAAGGTGTGGTGAAACCTATTGTTTACAGTAATATCTACCACTGAATCTTTGAGTCAACAGGATGTTTTTCTACAGTTGCGGCTGCCATGTTTGCCCGCCATCTGACATAGAATATCAACAAACAATAAAAGAACCAATCAGAATCAATCTACTGTGAAACTCACAGTCACAGCTGGTGAGATTTTAAATAGCCATAGCTCCTATGACGTCACAGCAAAAATCACATGTGTCACACACATGTGGAAACATCTTAACACCGACTCCTCCAAATTCAAATGATGAATTACTACATGTATCATCAGAATTTTAATAACCCCTAATTTCTTTTTGTCCGCCAACTGATCTGCCACAGCATAGCACTCATCCTTCACTAATCAACAACTATTTACATAATATACACGATAACAATGACAAAAAACATACATATTCATACTGTGCCAGCTGCTTATCCTTTCTATTCTGACAGCAATACACACACACACACACACGCACACATCTGCACTTACTTGAGAACAAGAAACTAAACGTTGAAGTGGTACTTGCGAAAATATAACTAAAAACTGAGTAGTTTATTCACACACATACTTATTGTAGATAGCTGAAGGAAATATTGAAGAGCCATTTTCCAGTTCTAAGGCCACCAAGCCTCTGCTGGAAGGGAACTAAGTGTACACTGCAAAGTGCATTGCTGCGTATGTTGGCAAAACATTAACTGTATATATATATATGCGATGACAAGAGCGAATAAATCAGAGCTAGCCACTAGCTTTTGGCGCAATGAGAGAGAACTTTCCCGTGTCTGCCTGGTCCTATTTCAAGTTACAGCGGCTCAGGAAATCCTGAGAACCGAGGTTTATCAGACAAGCGCGACTCTGAGACCGGACGCTACAGCCACCACCAATGCTGGCGACAGTGTGGTGACTGGCATGTATCATTGTCCTGAGGACATCCACGCTCGAAGGCCTGCCCGATCTGGGTTCTATCCAGACCTGTTTACCCTCAGCATTGAGAAGTAGTAAGATCAGAAGCAAAAAGTAGTACAATTTGGCAAAAAGTAGTACAATCTAGACCACGGACCAAAATGCCAGGAATTAATGCTGTATGCGCGTGCTGACTTTCAATTTAAGCATGTGCTTTCAAAATCATTTGGTCCATGTTGTTCATAAAAATATTCAAGAATGAGAAATGAGTTTTGTTGACTGACTGGGTAAGTGTGTGTAATATCATACTGGACACCTAAAGTGTTGCCAGATGCCGCACATTTCCAAACCATAAAATGCCTTAGTACTGACTTACAAGTCTTCAAAAACAAGTCACACTGTCAGGTATGCCATTATCATGGTTATATGACCATCTGTGACTTGCTCAAGATTACAAAAACAAAACCAACCAACAAGTGCAAGTTCTAGTGTAAGTGAGCGGCCGGGGTGTGAAAAAGTCTGTAAGATTCACTAGTTTTCATCTAGAGGTATCTGATCTACACTGCCCCGCTACCGTGGCGGGCCCGTACTAAGGGACCACAAACTAAGAGATGGAAGCTCCATCTTGAATGTTACCCCAAAAAAGGAACCTCTGCCATAAAAAAACAACACAAATCCCAGTCAGAAAACACATCCACTCACTAAATGCACACTTTAATGCAATCGTTTCTCCCTCCGAGTGAGACAGAAATCCGTCTTGAAACACCGCGTTGTGCAGAGTAATATCCCGAACCGAAAGTGCAGAGGAAGATTTCACGGTACGTCGGACTTGCCGATAGTTTTTTTCGCCGCTGGATTACTGTTGCCGGCACACATCCTCGTCATTTCTTCCGTGTAAGAATTTTTGCATGTTCTGTTCCACGCCATTGCAACATTAACCACAGACCGGGCTGTTCTGTCGCGAATTAATCACAGGAAAATGTACGGGAAGCGTGTCGGCCATTGCGAATCGGAAAAGCAAAGGGCCCGCGCCTTGAATAATAATAATAATAATAATGATAATGAGTATTGTATAGGCGCTTTACCCAATTTTCTGAATCAGCTCAAAGCGCCGCGAACTGAACCCAACACGCACGCTCACGTGAATCACACGCATTCTCTCACACACTGGACATACACATAGTACAATCACGTGGTGCGAAGGGCCAGCTCAGCTATTTAAATTTCGGAATTTAGAATTGCATTTATTTTTCAAATTTTGTGGGCTGAACATTTCCAAAGCAGAGGGGGAGGAAGCCGGAGTACCCGGAGAGAACCCCCGACGATCGGCCCGAATGAACAGCAAAGGGCCCGCGCCTTGACCGAAACGAGCATTCTGATTGGACAGAGAGAGAGAGCTTAAGCTAATCAGATTCTGCCTGATAAGCACAATGGCTCAGTGGAAATGTCTTCAGACCGCAAAATACCGAAAAATAAGAAATCGTAGATCTTGCTCCCGGAAAAGCGTAGTTTTCGCAGGCGTGGCGTACAAGCGTAAAATCGACCCGAATATCGTACATTTTACGCCAAAATCGTAAGGGTAAACAGGTCTGTCTATCTAAGCGGACAAGGCCCTGTAGCCTGTGACCAGCTCTTACTTACACATTCTTGGCGCAATACATAAGCAATGTAGTACATGTACATCGTGTCAGGTGTACATGCACACCTCAAATCGAACACAGACAAATTACAACCAAGCCCTAATGACTGTCATGACTCACAAGAAAAACTAAATCATAAGCAACGAACCGGCCCTCCCACCCCATTAGCAAATCATGCCTACACTAAACTAGCGCTCTTTCTGATGAAGCCAAAACGGTAGCACAGTTCATGAAGATCTAGGGTTTGTCGACAACAGCATACATCATAATCATAGTATCGTGTTTCAATGAAACGTCACTGCGAAAAATGATTTCAGTTCTTTTGCTTTTTTGCCTGAAACAATAAAAGCCTGCTGTGCTTGAGACAGCTGTGGTATGCGACACACGCAGACCCCATCGACTGCCAGCGGTCTCAGATCGCAGTGACAGAGGCAGGCAGGGTTTAGGAGGCCCACGCTGCCAGCTCCTTCATCTCATCATCATCCTCTCTCTGGGCTGAAATAATGAAACACAACAACACAGATGATCAATCGAGGACCACAACCAATTATTTTTCATTTTGGGACAATAACCTACATTGTAAAGAAAAAGGGTGTATGGATGGTGGTGGTGAGCATAAGGTTGTAGGAGTGTATGTGAACTTATGATCTTTTTTTCTTTCTATTCCACTACATAAACAGGGCTATCACTGGGAAGGATACAAAGACAAATGTCCTGGCTAACCGTAAAAATATAGGACATATATTACATGTCCAGCATATTGTCCACTGACACAGAAATGACAGGACATATGTGCGCCTTGGTAAGAAAGTAACTGGACATTTAAAAAATGAATCGGTCCATGACTGGAGTTGGACACGGATAGATATATAATATACTTTTATACAGCCGTGCATTGAAACTATTTTAACTCTAAATAAGAATGTAAACATGCAAGCAAAGGGAGCCGACACCTGACTCAGAGATTGTGTAAACACAAGTTCAATCAATGTTGTTATGTGCCTCTCAAAGGCTTATTGATTACTTTTTACATTGCTGCAAGAACATCTTTAAAAAAACATACACTGATATACTTACATCTTTCAAGAACATAGGCTGCATTTTAGTCTCGCCTCAAGTTCGAAAGCATCAAATAAATTTACCCATCCAAAAATTCCGGCGATACTTACCAACTTTGGGGGTTGGTTGTGAAGGTTCGGCAGTGGGTACAGATGGCAGCTCATCCGTGACGGCGCCTCCGACATCCAGCAACTGTTTGTTCAACTCTTCCTCTTCCATCTCTTCCAATTCTGCCAGCAGCTCATCCTGGGGACACAAACGTTAAACGTATGCACATGCCAATACTGTTACGCACCGACAGGTTACAACACTATCACGACTGCGCTTACTCAATACTACACAGCACAACTAATCTGGAAGGAATAATCAGGTAGTTGTTCTTCTGCCATTATTCCCTGTGATAGAGATTTTGTCCTGATGGATTCTGCAGCCCATAAAATTACAATATTCTGTCACTCAAAACTACACAGAAGAAGAGTACGGCTGCAAGTGACAGCAAAAAACAAGTAAACACAGTGTGTTTACAAAGTAGATCTTAATTCCGTGTTCCCCGTGTTTTGAAAATAAAAGGGTACTTGGAACCCTCTCTCCATATGTTTTAGTGTCCTGCTTGTAAATTTTGAGGGTCCATGGTCTGAACGTCAAAAACATTCAGAGAGATACATACATGTATATGTATGTTAAATGTAGTGTGTCAGCCATAGCGAATCGATAAGGAACCAACATGTTTACCATTATGATTAGACAAAAAGTGTTCCAGAGTGCTTTTAAACCAATCGGATTCTGTCTGTTATGCAAAATGGCTCAGCAGAAATGTCATGCTACAAATGTCCGTTGCTAGTTACACTACAGATCGCTTTTCGTTCTTTGGGTTGCCAGGAGAGCGTTGGAAAAATACTGCTTGTCAGGCGAGACGAAAAACATGTGTCCCCTGTGACGTGACGCGCTGTTATCAAATTTGTGCATCAATTTAAAAGTTTTGTGCATACAAATACGCATATCTGTGCATAACTGAGAACACTGAATGACTGATTATTTATAATACATTTTCACTTTGAATTATATTATCCTGTCATATAGATCTATATATATAGTACTCTGTACCTTTGTCGCAGCATCTTTACTCCTGACTCTGAGCTGACAACAAACGTGCACGAGCCATTTAAACCCTTGCCACTGCCCCACCACCACAAAAAGCAAAACTAAAATAAAAATTAAAAAGGGAGTTTGCGGTGGTGGTGGTGTAAGTGTGTGTGTGTGTTGGGAGGGGGTGGGGGGAGATCTGCTGAAACTCACATCATCTACATCTTGTCCAAAGCCAACAGGGTTGGAGATAGCCTCTCCTATCTCATTTGCAATCTCCTGCTGCTCAGCTACCTCATCCATGAGGTCATGAACCTTGTCCACGTCACTGAAACACAACACATCACATTCAGTGAAACGAAAGGAAGAAAAAGTAGCACAGATAAGCTGAACACCTTATGAGGAAAAAATTCAGGCTGTGTATCCTGATGACTGAACTACATTTTTTACAGATTTAAATGCCAATTGGCTATTTGCCATCATCTTTATAACACAACAATCACAAACAAAAAATCTCAAACATACAACAATGCCATTGCCACACACAGAGAAAGAGACCTCTGTAGAAGTGCCGAGCACACAGCGATCGTCAAATGCGCTCGCCCGCTCGCTTTCGCTACCAAATTTACCGTCAGGCGAGTGAAAGCTCCGGTAGCGGTAGCCCGAATGGCGAGCAGGAATTCTGAGATGAATCAGAACCTAGCAGCCACTCCGGCTTCCAGAATTTTTTTCGGGCTACCAGTTTTGTTCAGGGTGGTAGCCCGAATGGCTACCATGGTCCTGACACATTTGACGATCGCTGAGAACATGTCTCTTCACCCCGATTTGTATCACATGTATCATTATACAAGTGGACAAAACTGACTGAAACACTCACAGGTTATTATGTGTTTCCTTTAAAGCTTTTGCTGCTACACCCATGACCTTGAGAACCTCTGTGTTGGTTGAGGCATTTTCTAAAGCTTCCCGCTGAAATTCAATTGTCGAAAGGGTGCCGTCTATCTGTTGAAGCTGCTTCTCGTACCGCTTCTTGCGTTTCAAGGCTTGCAGTGCAGCTAGTAAACAGAAAATTTACAAAAATTACACAACACATTACAGTTTTAACCACACGTTCACTGATTACCATAAGGAAATATCAGATTATTCCATATTTGATAATATGAATTAAATTTCTACCCATAGCTTACCACCATCTTACCAGGGCGTGAACCCTACCGTGATACTCAAACAGCCTGATTAGTCTAAGTTTCTAGGTCATTTTCACCACAAAATGTACAGCTGATGAACACAAAGCAGTCAATGCATGTTTGTCTTACGATGTGTATTCACCTCGTTTGTTCTTGGTGCCGTGTTTCTTAGCAGTGTTAAGTTCTGTTTCGATTTTCTTCTCGAGGAAATCAGATTTCTTCATCAGCATTTCCTCCACTTCTCGCAGCCTCTGGATCCCCTCCTGTGGCGTTGGGGCCTTATTTTTCTTTCCACCGCCGAACAGTTTAGCTACGAGACTCATCTTGGAACTAATCGGTGTACTGAGAACAACAAATACTGGACAAACACAACTGTTTCGACGCCTAAAACAGCAAGAGTGAACAAACAACACAGCTCTTCCGTGACGTTCTTTCACAATATCAAGACCGCAGACTACGAAAATCCGAGTTTCTCATTGGTCGATATTTTGTATCAAGGGAGGTAAGCGCCGAATGACGTATGACGAAAGGCGGTGTTTCCCTCTTTGTGTTGATGACCAACATGTTCGTGACAGTTGAGTCATCGACGAGTGTCCCGTTGACGTCAGCATGGCCGAACAGAGATAGTTCTCAGTGAATGTACAATTCTAAAAATGTTGTCTGGCGTATATATTGAGAGATAAGTACTTCTGATCCCTTTCTGTCGCCACCTGTGACTGAAACCGGGCCCTGCAGCACCACTGACGGACTGAGCAGAGCCACACACACTATGTCGCCGTGACTTACGCCGGACAGCAAGTTCAGCGGCAAAGTAGGACAGAAAAAGAGCGATGAACATCACCACAACACGGAAAAAGAAAAGAGAAGAGAGAAAAAAGAAAAAGAAAAAAAAGTATAAAAAAAATTTACAAGCTGAAAAAAAAAGGAAAAAAACAACAACAACAAAAAACAACTGAACTCAGTGAAGACTCGGAACTACTAAAATCGGTAAAGGAAAGAAAAGAACACTGAAATGAAATAAAAAGACAAAAAAAGAAGGGAAAACAACAAACAACAACAACAAAATTAGGGCTTTGGGGGGGGGGGGAGGCCGAAAGACTGACTCGGCCTCAGTTATCATTGTAGTTTGCGGCAATTCAGTTCAACTTACAGTCCTGTCCCGTCACTGAGTTAGAAAAATGTTATTCATTTTGGGCCAAACTATTGGTCTCAGTGTTGTCATTTCAGCAGAGACAAACTAGTTTTCAGTGTCGATTAGATTTAAACCTCAGCCGTTTTTCTTCAGGCACACAACTTGATGAGCTGAACCGTCAAAGCCGCTTCAGTAAAGTAAAAAAAAAAAAAAAGGGGGGGGGGGGGGGGAACAACTTGAAGACTCGACTCCCTTTTTACTCATAGGGCAGTGAAGAGAAACTGACTGCTCTACTGAAAATTTGAATAAAAAACTCAGTGCCGGGACTGAGACAGCGTTGGGAGGACTTTGTGCTCAAAGTCAGTGCTGAAGCAACCGAAGTCTTCCCACAGCGTTGTCAGTGTGCAGTCGAACGTGACCGAATCTGCGCCGACTGAGACTGTGACTGTGTGTTCAGCCGGTTCAGTTAACAATTGTGATAATGTTCGAGGAAAGTGAGCCGTTATCGTTTTCCTGGAAATCGGGGAACTGAGAAACTGACAGCGGAAGAGAACCGGGCGGCCCTTATATGTCAACGACATTTTGCTGTCGGTTGTGTAATGCAGATCAGTTGACAAGTTGAACTGACACGACTGATGAACAGGCACATGCCGCCGCAGGTGAACAGGCTGATCAAGATTTACAGTTGAAGCGGCTGGGCAATAATATACCCCAGCTGTGCCACACAGACGTTTTGGTGCGCAGTAACTGACTCCGGCCAGTAAAAATCAGTCGGTCAGCGCTCCGACGACAGACTGAGGTAATGAGTGATTTCCATGCTTGAATTCAATTCAAAATACTTTATTGTCTGTTTAAGACTGGAGAACTAAACCAGAACATCTTCTTTGGCCTCACATGATGCTCTGTCACAGGTAAGATATTAAAGTACATTACCATGTTCAGTGTTACAGGTAATAGATAATCATGACATCGTAACCATCGCAGCTCCATCCAGCTTAAAAACGCTGTATATCTTTACCACTGTGTCATAAATACATGTATATTTCATATGGAGTATAACCATATCTAGAGCATCAGTATAGGCATATAATAATACTATATGCCTATAATAATAATAATAATAAGAGAGAGAGAGAGAGAGAGAGAGAGAGAGAGAGAGAGAGAGAGAGAGAGAGAGAGATGTACTGAATCAGTTACAATGTCGCAGTCAGATCAGAGACCGAAAACAGGAGTTCCGGTCCGTTGATCATTTTTGCCAGTGGGTGCCGTCTGCGAACGGATGCGTGTCATAGACTCAGTAAGGGCATATTCAAGTTTCTGTGTTAAAAATAGGCAAAATAATTTTTCACAAGGACAGCGTCAAAATCACTTCGTTATTACACTTAACACACACACACACACACACACACACACACACACACACACACACACGTGGCACACACACACGCACACACACACACACGTGGCACACACACACACACACACACACACACACACACACACACACACACACACATTTCACACGGCCGTTCTTTGCTTTATTTATTGATGCTTCAGTTTTCTTGAACATGCTGTGCCGTTGGGTGGAATTAAATTTCACGTTAAACGTAACAGATGTACATAGAATATGATTCCGGCTGACTTCTTATGGAATACCCAGACAAGTACAGCTCTAAGCAGTAAGGTGACGAATTGTTACGCGTGGAGAGGTGTTGAAGAGCCCGTCGTCTTACCGCGTATCACGATGACACACAGGCGAACACTCCTCACGTAGCGAGTTCTTATAGACTGCACGTTGTCTCTTTCACTCACAGAAGACACGTGAGCGCGCAGAAAAGTTATCACCGTGTGGAGTTTATTACAGCACTTCTCTGGTGTTACACGAATGAATGAGTGGACTTCCCATACAGGCAAGAGTGGTATTCAGTTTTCACTGCTGCACGGAATTACTACTTGCTAATTTTTTTTATTCCCGGAAATGTATTCAGGGGAGCCGGGGCGGCCGAATGGTAGAGAGTTCGACTTGCAATGCTCGGGTCGTGAGTTCAGATCTCGGCTGGGGCCAAATATTTGTGCTGACTTTTTCATCGTTGCCCCGTCTTTGATATCGCCCGTACGTGGTGGAAAAGGACGTTAAACCCCCAAACGCCCACCCACCCACCACAGAAATGTATTCACGCACTCGGAAGAACGGAACTCCTACGACAATTCAGTGCTTCTTTCAGAAACACTGTATGACACGTTTTGCAAAATGGCCCATGATTCTGGACATAAAAACTATAACAATGAAATATAGTTCAAGTCAGTAAAGTAGTTGAAGCCACATGTGACAGAACGCTGTTTTTGTTTCTATTTAACTTTTAAAAGCCCACGCAAAAATGGCAATTTTACTTGAACTCTTCAGATCACTAGAAGCCACGTCAAGCCACTATTACGCAATTTGCAACGGTCTCGGGCCTAGCGGGGAAGGCCCACGCCTTGCGTAATAGTGGCTTGAAATGGCTCCTACTGGTCTGCAGTGGCTTGTTCTTTTTAACAAGTCTTATCTAACAGCCTACAGGGCGTGGTTGGGCTCGGGTTCTTAAGAGGCTCGGGTTCTTTTACTACACTCATCGAACTAGCAATAACCGTATCAGCAGAGTTGCCAAAACTGTATTCCTGCACTCCATGTTGAAGTGTCCGGCATTACGACGCGGGATTAAAATCGACGCAAGCAAGGCACAGCAGACCCAAAATGGCTGCTCCTCCAGCAGCGAAGATTGGAGGACTGGGACTTCCTGTGACGCCAATAAGTGGGCCCATAGCGAGGCTAATTACGAAATAGGCTGCTGGGATCATCGTCACCAACCACGCCATTGCGGATCCCGCACTGGAGTTGTCTGGCTTTGGTTGGTCGGTCTCGGAGTCCTTGATCTGCGGAGAAGAGAAAATTAATTTAATGGCGAACTACTTTTCTTGTCGGGAACGGACACATTGGGTTCCTGCTGACGGTATGGAAATGTTATCCACTGCGATGCAATGCTAAACCTCAGAATACACATACCCCGCCATCGGCATCCGCGAATGTGGTAAAAAGGGACGTTTAAGGCCAATTACCATTTAACAATCATGGTGCATTCCCCTCTCACTTTCTCATTACAACAGTAGCAGCAAAAACGCAACGCAACGCAACGCAACAAAACAAAACAAAACGCAAAAACAAACAAAACAAAACAAAGCACGAAAACAAAACGCAAAAGCAACACGCGAAAACAAAACAAAACGCCAAAACAAAACAAAACGCCAAAACAAAACAGAGCAAAACGCAAAAAACAAAACAAAAATCAAAATCAAAACAAAACAAAACCCAAATACAAAACAAGACAAAACGCAAAACCAAACCAAACCAAACCAAACCAAACCAAACCAAACCAAACCAAAACGCAAAAATAAAATACAACTAGAGGAGCAAAGCCTCCTTGGCTCACTTGTGAGATGGGTCAAGGTCATTCAAAAGAGTATGTTTGTAAAGCTCTTATCACTAGCTATCATGAAGTAAGGTGTCTCTTGTGTTCATAGTTCCTAAGAAAATGGCAAATTGCAATATAACAGTTTTTCCAGGACAGCTTCTATGACCTTGACCTTGGGTCAAGGTCATTCAAATGACATCTGTAAGTGAAGAGCTTATCAGTGACTATCATAATGCCAAGTTTGATAGCTCTAGTTTTTGTAGCTTCTGTACAAATGGTACTGTAAAATTTCACAACAGACAGTATTGTCAAGGTCATGGTCAGTCAAATGGGTATGTCTGCATAGGTCTCGTTGCTTTCTATCATTGTGCCTTGTTTGGTGCTTCAGCAGTTTGTTGTTTCCAAGAAAATGCTAACGTAAAGTCTCCGCAAAACATGTTGAATGGCCTTGACCTTGACTCAAGGAAATTGAATACAAGTATGCCGGTACAGGTTTTGTCAATGTCTATCATCATGCAAAGTTTGATTCCTCTGGTACCCCTACATTCTGAGAAAATGGCAATTTTAGATTTCCAATGAGACAGCTTTGATGACCTTGACCTTCAGTCAAGGTCTTTCAAAAGGGTATTTCTTGAAAGGTCTTACTGCTGTTTATCAGCAAGCCAGGTTTGGTGCTTCTGCTGTTTATTGTTTCTGAGAGAATGCCAATGTTAAGGTTTTGGAAGGTTTTCCGCAAAACTGCTTGTATGGCCTTGACCTTGAATCAAAGTCACTGAATACAGGTATGTCAGTGAATGTGTTGTCAATGTTTATCATCATGCAAAGTTTGATGTCTCTGGCTTTTCTAGATTCTGAGAAAATGCCAATGTAAAATTTCCAAACAGACAGCTTTAGTGACCTTGACCTTGGGTCAAGGTCAACCATTATGGTATGTTTTGAAAGGTCTTACGGCTGTCTATGAGCTAGCCAAGTTTGGTGCCTCTGCTTTTCATTATTTCTGAGAAAATGCCAATGTTAAGGTTTTGGAAGGTTTTCCGCAAAACTGCTTGCATGGCCTTGACCTTGACTCAAAGTCACTGAATACAGGTATGACAGTAAGGGTGTTGTCAATGTGTATAATCATGCAAAGTTTGATGTCTCTGGCTTTTCTAGACTCTGAGAAAATGCCAATGTAAAATTACCAAACAGACAGCTTTAGTGACCTTGACCTTGGGTCAAGGTCAACCATTATGGTATGTTTTGAAAGGTCTTACGGCTGTCTATCAGCTTGCCAAGTTTGGTGCCTCTGCTGTTCATTGTTTCTGAGAAAAGGCCAATGTTAAGGTTTTGGGAGGTTTTCCACAAAACAGCTTGGATGGCCTTGACCTTGACTCAAAGTCACTGAATACAGGTATGTCAGTTAAGGTGTTGTCAATGTCCATCATCATGCAAAGTTTGATGTCTCCGGCTTTTCTAGATTCTGAGAAAATGCCAATGTAAAATTTCCAAACAGACAGCTTTAGTGACCTTGACCCAAGGTCAAGGTCAATAACTATGGTATGTTTTGAAAGGTCTTATGGCTGTCTATCAGCAGGCCAATTTTGGTGTCTCTACTGTTTGTAGATTCTGAGAAAAGGCCAATGTTAAGGTTTACTGCGGACACACAGACCCACAGACAGACACACACACAGACAGACGACGGAGGGTTATAACATAGACTCACTTTGTTACACAAGTGAGCCAACAAATGACAAAAACAAAATGCAAAAAAACCACACACAAAAATAAAACAAAACAAAACAAAACAAAACAAAACAAAACAAAACAAAACTGTAACCTGCTGCAGCAGACTGTGATTAGCGAGGACGAATGGCGTGGTGTAGATGATGGTCCTGTAGACTGCCATGATGATGGAGCTGACGAAGAACGCCACCAGGCTGTCCGTCAGCGCCAAGGTCAACAAGGTCACGCCACAGCCAGCACTCACCACGACGAACTCCGTCTTCATGCCTGTTGATAAAACCAGATAAGTTATGAGGCAGGAAAAGAAACCTCTTGCTGGTGGGAGGAAAACAATGCTACAGACGCTTCTTATTTATTTATTTATTCATGGCTCTGAAGCTAGGCAATTTTTCTTATACAGGGTGGTGAGGATGAGGGTGATGGTGTGGAACTACTATGGAGGTCCGTGTGGTTTGAACCAGCATGACAGAACCGTGTTCAGTGCTTCTTGTCATAGATATCACGGCGTTAACCATTTCCGGGAACTACGGCACCTGCGGTGCCAGCTATGTAATCGCCCACTTCATATGATTATGCATAACGCGTCCGAAAACAGCAGAGGCTGCGCAGAGTCTGAAACAACTCACCTATCTTGTCCAGTACCTTCCCGTGAAACAGAGTGAAGGTGAAGTAGGAGATGTACAGTACGAGCATGCCCAGTGACCCCATTCGTCCGCCGTCTACATAATTCGCATAGTCAACGCTTCCGGGGTCACCGTAGGGGTCGCCCTTGTAGATGGCCTGTGCGACATAGTTGGTGACGTAAATGAGATAAGAGTAATTGACGGTGATGCCAAAGAACATCATCAGAGAAAGACTCATCATCTGTTTGTTGCGCTTCAAAAAACACACTAAATATTTTGGCAGTTCTCGCGGCGTGTGTGTGCTGCCTCCTTCTCCTGTCTTTGTAGGAGGAGGGGATGCTTTCTTGCTTTGGTGAGATGAAGATGCAGCACCATCTTCCTCAGAATTAGCCGTGCCCATCGCTGAGTAGATTTGTTTGTCGGAGGAGAGAAGCCGAGTTTTCTCGGCGTTGGTCTTCCGTTCAGGCAGACGCATGTCACTTTTACCCGCCGCACTCTTTTCAGTTTCAAAGTTCAAGCTTGTTTTCCCCAGAGGAGCCACTTCTGAACCTACACACAGCGAACAGGAACCGAAGATGAGTGCAAACAAGAGCAGGATGACAACCTGAACCAGACACCGCGCCACACCCCGGTCCAAGATTCCTGGTCCTTCCGGAAACATGGCCGCCAGGTCGAGGTAACCTATTGCTGACGTGACACATCCGCCGAGAGCGCTCATCAAGGGAGACAACACCAGGACGGACGCTTGTTGATGCGGTGGAGTTACCGACAGCATGTAAGCCCTGAAGGTTGAGATGCTGAGGTCATATCCGTGATCACTCAGCGTGAAACCTGCCATGGCGAGGATACCTAACAGGGAGACGTGTTTCTCAGTGTCGTCGTCTTGTCCTTGTGTCTTGGTTTCTGTCGCGGACTGACGTTGATCTGATGTCTCCGAGGTTTCGACAGTCCTGCTGCTCGAGTTCTGCAAGGCGCTGCTGAACTGATTCCCTTTATCTCGCTTTTTGCCACGGCCGTCTCCGGTTTTCTTCGCAGCCTCTTTGTCTAAGACCGGACTTCTCAAGTTCTGAGCCAACATATGACTGAAGCTATGACTGAAATGAACAAGACATATTTTAGATGCCAGTGGAACTGTATAAACCCTTACTCGATATTTCTTAAAATAAGTAGAAGTGCACCTGTATGATGTGGTTACTGATAACGTATGGAAATGAACACACAAACACAGTGATAAAGACAGGGGCCAGTCTGATATAGATACATGTACATGTAGCTGTTCTGCATCATTCATGTGCGACCCATGCTGACAGTTTTGTATTGGCAAATGCTAGCACGAATGAAAATACATGTACACATGGATATATACAGTAAAAACAGCTAAAGTGTGTATAGAATTGCATTGAGGATGTCCGTGTGTGCATTGTGTGATTGGAATATAATTATGAGTAAATGAAAGCATCAACAATAGACGGTACATTTAGCCCCAACCCGCCCCCACCCCCCATCCCCCATCCAACCAAACACTTAGTACTGTTCACTGTACATAAGAAGAGCATAGTGTTGTCAAATGTGTTTACAGCTACTAATGTATGATGATCAACCATGAGAATGTATATAATTATGTTTGTGTGCCCATACTTAAAATAGGAGAAATAAAAAATGAAGTTCTGAGCCATGCCTGTAGCCAAATGTGACGGCTTACTGGGCAAAAAGTTGAAAATCACAATGAACACAAGAAAATAATAATTATCTCTCATATCTACCACGATCTCGAGATTATCTTTTGTCCATTGTAATTATCACCTCTTTGCGCCAGTAAGCCGTCATAGTCAAACCTTTCCGTTTTCCTCATTCTGATGTCACCATGACTCTCTTCTGTCGGCAAAACATCTGAAGCGACATCAGTTTGATTTCCCGTATCCTGTTCCAAACTGGAATGGAAACTATCGCCGTGCAGGGACTCGTGTATAAGAAAGGATGACAGAATTGTTTTGTTTCTAACACCACTGATGTTCACCAGGTCTTGGGAAGCTGCAGGGGACAGGCCTTCAGGGGGTCGGTACAGAGTTGCGATGTTGACCTCCAGGACGAGAGACAAGCCAGTGACCATGGCAAGGAGGCTGTAAGCAGCGAAAGGTCTCTTTCGGCCAAGGCACGTGCAGCAAGTGTTTCTGAATCAGAATGAATGTCAACTGAAATACTACTACTACTACTACTACTACTACTACTACTACTACTACTACTACTACTACTACAGTGTACTACTACTACTGAATCATACTTATATCCAGTCCAAGCCATTCCAGTGTCCATTTATAAAGTGTATAATTATATGGCCCATGAAGAAAGTTCATGCTCGTTGCGCTTAGAAATACAGCACAGAGAGAGAGAGAACGAACGAACGAACGAACGAACGAAACTTTATTTTAGAAGGATAAAAGATTAGGTACGCAGACCTGTCTTACATCTTGTCCTTGCTAGGCTACTGATATATATACAAAGTAAGCAAAGTAAGCTCTAACTAGGTAGAGCATACACATACACACACACACACACACACACACACACACACACACACACACACACACACACACACACACACACACACACACACACACACACACACACGACCATGCTACTACATACATAAATCAAGCAATACTAAGGGGGAAAAAAAAAAGGGGGGGGGGGGGGACAAAGGATGTGATAGGTGAGCAATGCAAACAAATCTTGAGGCAATGTTTTTACAGTTTAAAAAAAAAAAAAAAAAAAAAAACACAAAAAAACCCCGCGTGATGTGAATAAGTATTGGGATTTTCTTTGCCCGAAATACAAAATCCTACAGTACATGTATAGTCAAGCCCATTACGAGCTGTCCACCAGATGTTTTATTAGTGTGTTATACAGTAAAAACAGCTAAAGTGTGTATAGAATTGCATTGAGGATGTCCGTCAGATGTTTTATTAGAGAGAGAGAGAGAGAGTGAGAGAAGATTGCTGTGTTAGCATGGCACTGTAAGTCAGTCTCAATGGGGGGGGGGGGGGGGGAATAGTTTTTAGGGCTCTTCGGAATGAATGGATGCTAAGAGCTTTCCGAAAGGGATCTGGCAGAGAGCTGAACGCTTCTTGCTGATGTTGTCACCGTATACAGCAATTAAAAAAACCCCAAACAAAACAACAACAACAACAAAACAACAACAACAACAACAACAACAACAACAAATACCCCCAAAAACCCCAACCCAAACAAACAACAACAACAAAAATGCCAATGCGCATACTCTCGCATTCATACCATACGTATTACAACAAATATACAATGTATAGCAGCTGAATCAAGGGAAAGAGACCAGCAGGAACAGATACATTTTCAAGGTATCTATGTCCGTCAAGTCTCTCAGACCGCTCGCTCGCTCACCGCCTGTCTTGAGGTTTCGGTGAGAAACTATCAAAAGTTACACTGAGGAAGAACGAAGAGTGCGTGCTGTTTGCAGTGTCTAGATTTTATAAAACAATTTGGATTCCTTCAAGAAATTAAAGATGCTGTGAGGCGGAACATCCCTGAACAACATCTTCAAACCTGTGTAAGGCGGTCACCCAAGGGATGGGACCAAACTGGCCGCCTTAGACAGGTGACCGGGGTATCCAGGGTGGCATGTCAACAGCTAGCATGTCAGGGGATCCTCTGGGGTGACCAGGTTAGACAGTGGCATAGCTTATGCAGGTGACCGCCTTGGCAGGTTCGACTGTATAAATGAATACTGAAGCAAAACCAGACGTGCACACGGTTATTGTCGTTATGTACAGTACCTATCACTGGCCCAGCCAAGGATTGGTACGGCGCAAATGCCGATGGCGCTGGAGAGAGTATTGGGCAGTGAGACCAGAGAAGTGGGCAGGTTTACCCGCTGTAGGATCGCCAGCGTGTAGACCTCCTCAAAACCAACAAACGACTCTGTAGCCATCATCACAAGACACAAGACTAAGCGTCTGCATGACGAAAGGTTCTTGTGCTCCTCTGCTGTCTGGTCACACATATTTGCCAGGTTGTCGCTGTAAGGTAGAAGAAGACTGTATGAGTAACGTGGGAGCACATGCACAGACACACACACACACACACACACACACACACACACACACACACACACACACACACACACACACACACACACACACACACACACACACACACCGTGTACCTGTCTTCCACACCTAGGAATTGGCATATATGAATATTTAACTCAAAACCATTTATCTTAAATTAAACACTAAGGCCCGATGCACACGAGCGTCGGCGTCATGATGCCGCGCGGTGGATCTCACTCCCGGCGGCAGTTTCAAGGCGCCGCCACGTGTGCATGACATCGGTGCCTGGCGTCAGACAACGGCATCAATGATGCCAGGCGGCGGAATCCTATGACGCCGCGTATAGAACTTGTCCTATTTCTGCTGCTGACGCCGCGCTGCAGACTTGGTTTCAGCCAATCAGAAAGCAGTGTGGGTCAGCGCTTGCAGTGTGGGTCAGCGATACAGGCAGTGCAGGCAAATGACGCCGAAGCCAAGTGTGCACACAAACGGCGCACACCGCGCGCTCACGCGAGGCGTATGATGCGAGACAGCCTTTGCTGCTTGCTTCATGGTGCTGACGCTGACGCTCGTGTGCATCGGGCCTAAACGAAATTTTCTGATATGCCTGTCACGTAGACATTTCATTTATACGCGCTCAATGAACAACATGCGCATTAATAATAATAATAATATTGATTTGTCTGGCGCGTAACCTCCAGCTGGAGCTCTGGGCGCCTCACAATAGCTAGTATACTGGCAATACATACACATGAGATACACATGAAAAATACATTACACATTACATACACATGAAATAGACGTCACATACATGTTACATACACACAACTATGATACATCTTAACATGACATCGTAAAATGACAATGGTGGTGACAGTGAAGGTAAGAAGTTAGTCTGTATAGTACAGCCGGAAGAAATAGGATTTCAAAGCAGTTCTAAAAGAGTCCGTCGACTCTGCTTGGCGAACATGGTAAGGCAGGCTGTTCCAGATGACTGGACCGTGGTAGAGCAATGCTCGATGACCTTGTGTTTTTGATTTAACCTGTGGAATGCGTAGGATGCGGGTGTCAGCAGAGGATCTGAGGTGTCTGGAGGGTGTGTACAGCTGCAGCAGAGAGGAAAGATATGAAGGACAGGAGGCAGTGATGCAGTTATAGCATATAGTAGCGACTTTATACTGAATTCTTGCTCTGACAGGAAGCCAGTGCAGTTCTCTGAGGAGGGGCGTGACATGCTCGGATCTCCGCACTCTAAACACAAGTCTTGCCGCAGAGTTTTGAACTTTCTGTAGCTTGTCTAGCAGCTATTTCGGACATCCAGCATAATCTTGACAGTACAAAAGCACAGACAAGAGTGACAGTTGCATCAGTGGTAAGTTAGTGGCGTACTGAGGCAATGCGCCGCAGTTCTAGGTAGGCAACACGACAGGAGTTTACAACCTGCTGGTTCATGGACAAAGTGTCATCAAAAATCACTCCCAAGATTTTTAGCAGAGGATGAAAAATCAACATTAATGTTGTCAATGGTAAGTATTTTGGGGACTGGCCCATGACTGGATGTACGAGCAGACTTTATGATCAAAGCTTCCGTCTTGTCATCGTTTAGCTGTAACTTGTTGGCAGACATCCAACTCGACATCTGAAATGCACTTCTGACGGCACTGGATGGCGTCCGGAAGAAGTTCAAAAGTAGTTCAATCATCATCATCATCAAACAACAACAACAACAACAACAACAACAACAACAACAACAAACCCCGACATTTCAGAGGAGATCTGGTGCCATAGCTTCAGCAGAACCGAAGTGAAGATTTTTTTCTGGTCTTTTGCGTGTCGAACACAACCTTGTTTGGAGTCTGGATCAAACAGAGTTAGGAAAACTTTTTATCGAATGCACCTGGGTCACAATACAGCATCTGAGTCCATTGTGGTGACTCTGGCCGGCCTGTAAGTTGTTCTACAATCTCAAGTTGTTCGAATCCCAGTCTGTTCATCGTAGGCTCTCAGAAAGTCGTATTTTTATTTAAATATTAGAAACCACAAAGCCACAAAAACGGTGGCAATGGCCAAAAGAAACATCTGTCTATCTTATGAACAATCTTAGAGCTACGAAAGCGGGAGTTTTCCATCTCAGCGGCGTTACGAGGGGGGGGGGGGGGTGTTTGGGGGTTTAACGTCCTTTTCCACCACATAGGGTGATATCAAAGACGGGGCAACGATGAAAAAGCCAGCACAAATATTTGACCCCAGCCGGGAACGAACTCACGACCAGAGCATTAGAAGTCCAACGCTCTACCATTCGACCACCCCGGCTCCCCCAGCGGCGTTACGAACATAATTATAATAATGATGATGATAATAATAATAATAATAAAGGTGATAACTAAATTCACGAAGAGTAGATAAATAATCACCTAAATAAATACGAAGAAAACATACATACATACATAGACACGTACATGCATTTTTTTTCTAACAAATTATTAGAAACCACAAAGCCACAAAAACGGTGGCAATAAGGAAAAGAAACATCCGCCTATTTGGTGAATAACCTGAGAGCTTCGAAAGCGGCAGTTTTCCATCTCAGCGGCGTTACGAGCATACAGGCTTGAACTAACGATACCTTTCTGGTCGTGCTATGTCCAAAGTTGTCTTGTCTGTAGATTCGGTATTTCGCTTTCCAGGATCCATGTCAGGCTGTGAGTAAAGCACGCAGTGATCACAAGTCTGAAGCCGGCTCTTAACTGGGCACTGTGGAGCGACACAGTGTTGTGCACACGTGTGAAGCCTGCTCTTAACTGGGCACAGCGCGCGAAACACTCATTGCGCCACATAGCAGTCGTTGCGCTCGGTGTGTCTACTATCTAAAAAACTGAACAAAGGCAGCTGTGCAAGGTGATGTACGATCACACGATCACGATGCGATACCACCCGACGCCCATAGCGTCCGCAATGGCAAGCAGAGCTCGGAGGCAAGCCGTCTGGCCTCTGTAGAGCTTATCCGTGACGCCCCAAAGACGTTTGTGTCCCTGGAAAAGGTCTGTAAACACTGAAGTCTGTTCAGGCGACAATTCAAATGAGGAATGATACACTGTCCGCCATGTTTGCGGGCCGAGTGACGTAGTACAGACAACCAGAATATGCTGTGGAACCCACAGTCACAGCTAGAGATGTTTGAAATCCCAGTAGCTTTGATGACTCTACAGCGACGGAAACCCCCGAAAACACAACTGTTTTCATGTTATTTACGTGCGTTTCTGTGTGTGCAATTGTAAAACCGTAAGTAATAATTAATTATATAGGGTATTGATCTTATTTTGCAGCATTGTTACTTATTGCCGGTAGGTTTCCAGCACATCATCATCATGGACCGGGAGACCCAGGTTCAAGTCCAAGCCGAGGCAAGCGGGATTTTTCCTAGCTAGGTCGGCTCCTACCCTGAGCGGATGTGCTATGGGCCCAATGGGGAGGGCCCATCATCTTCATCATCAACAACAACAACAACAACATGGCACTTTTCCGTAAGATTTGAACCATAATGATATAGGAAACACTGGATTTCCCAGCCCGTTCTGTCCACTAAATATTACTGATTTTTGACAACACTACAAAACTGCACTGTGCTGAGTGCAGTGTTAGTGAGTTCAATCAAGGATGTCCGTCCCGTTTTTCCACCCCTTGCGCCACCCCGTATGACCGGAAAGGTATAGGACACTGGCACTGGGATTTGCCCACTGTGGCGCAGAAATGATAGGACATAATCATTATGTAAAAAAAAAAAAATGAATGGGACAGAAAGACAAACAATGGTTGAGGAAGTATTCAGTTCAATTCAATTCAATTCAGTTCAATTCAAAATACTTTATTTATCCCTTTCAGGCAATTGATTCGTGCTAAAAGGTAGCCGGTAACCGGACGGGCAATGACCAATGATAAACAGCAACATTACAAATTTACCCAGCTTAAGATTTCTAACACACGTAACATGTCTCATCACATCATATCATTAACAAATCACATATATATATCACCATCATCCCAATACAACCAACCAGTAGCACTGAGAAATAAAAACATACCTACTAAAATATAAGATATAAGATAAGTAATAAGGAATAGGTCTGTGATCGATGTCCAACGCGGATACACAAAGCTTTCATCAGTCCAGGCTCCCTGTCCCAGGCTACAACGACAACACAACCAAGATACGCTCTGAGGCGCGGGTTTACAAGAGTGCAGCTCCCTCCCTCTGGAACAACTTGCCAGCTCACCTCAAGTCAGGTTCCGAAACAATCAAGACCTTCAAGCGGAACCTCAAGACGTACCTCTTCTCTCAGTTCCAATCATTATTATTATTTTGTACCCTTTGTTTCTTACCCCTCCCCCCCCTTTTTTTTTAAACCCTTTTTACCCTTTTTTTAACCCTTTCTTCTTTCTTTCCCCCACCCCGAACGGGAGAACCGTCGTGAGCATGCAGCAGACATGGAAGTTTTTTTATGTTGCGCCCTAGAAATGGAGGTGGGGGTGGGGAGGAGCGGGTGGGGGGGGGGGAGAAGGGGGTGTTACGCTATACACACATAGAGATCCAATAGCTGAGCTACCAGGCCTTTTTTGACGTCGGAACAGACTATATTTGTTCATGTTGGGCGTCAGTCGAAATTAACAAACGGTATAGACAGCAGACTGAGGAAGCATGACCCTGCGGCGATGAAGATCGGGGTGCCTGGACTTCCGGTAATGTCCATCAGGGGACCCATAACGAGGCTCACGACGAAATAGCTTGCCGGGATCATTGCTGTGATGGTAGCCATGGCAACGCCTGTGCTGTGGGACCCTGGTTTCTGCTGGCTGTCCCCCAGAAGTTCCTTGAACTGTCCAAAGAAAAATGTCCTTGAATAATTCTGTCTGTCTGTCTGTCTGTCTGTCTGTCTGTCTGTCTGTCTGTCTCTGTCTGTCTGTCCGTCTCCCTCGTTTTGAATTACCCTGCCTTTGTAACTTGCCGACTTGTCCAAGTCTGAGTAAGAACTTAAGT
>JACVVK020000234.1:1000000-1023663 GCA_018292915.2 Batillaria attramentaria
CGTGTGATAAATTCACGATAAACCCTTATCCACGGGGAGCAACCTAGTTGAATCAGGTCATGGAGTGGACGACACGTTCCTGTATTACTTCCCTTGTCTCGATCTCGCTCTTTTAATATTGCCATTTCTTTGTATAATTTCACCAAACTTGATAGACTTTATTTTGTTTGTTTATCCTATGTTCTCCCCCAAGTGTCCCTCTAGGCTCATGGCAAATTTGGTGGCAATCGGCTGACTCGTTTGGACGCCAACCCCTCACACACACACACACACACACACACACACACACACACACACACACACACACACACACACACACACACACACACACACACACACACACACACACACACACACACACACACACACACACGCTAGCCGCTTATTATATACAAAAAAAAGGATCACCAGCTCCTTCTGTGTTTGAAAGACAAAATACGAGTATCATAAAAAGTATTAACAAAATATTTTTAAAAAATAAAGAAGACTTGTAAGGCGCCCATACATGTAAATGACAGGCTCTAAGCTCCGTACATCATAACTACATACACCGCACAATAAACAACTTTCATTCACATGCACAGACTCACAGGGAACATTTAAACAATAACTCTCAACAAGCAGGCTGACATGGTGTGGAAGGGCAGGGTAGATCAGTTATCAGTTTTGAATAGGTGGGTTTTAAGACAGCGTTTAACTGGCATTGGACTCTGTGTGTCGAAGTGGTTTAGGAAGTTGATTCCAAAGGGCTGCAGCCTGACAGGAAAAGGATCTTTGACCATATGTTTTAGTTCTTACTGAGGGGGTGCACAGAACTTTAGTGTCAGAGGAGCTACGTAACTGCCTGGATGGAGTGTAACAATGAAGGAGTTCAGAAACGTAGGAAGGTCCAATGCCAGAGAGAGATACATGACAAATGGACGAGAGCTTGTGCTTCACTCTATCTCTAAAAGTTAACACTGGTCTTGCTGAATTCATTTGTCTTATGCTGAAAAAGCAAAATAGTTAGCCTGGAATACTCCGTTCTCAACAAGACTAAGGTTAGAATTAATAAAACGACGGCCGGCCCCCGTAGTGTAGTGGCTATTAGCACTTCGGACCATGGACCTGGAGACCCGGGTTCGAGTACCAGCCGAGGCAAGCGGGAGTTTTCCTACCTAGGTCGGCTCCTACCGAGAGCGGGTGTGCTATGGGCCCCGATGGGGAGGCTGTTGCCACACAGCCGAGATTCACCAACTTCGCGGGTGCGACTTTAGGGGTGCTTCCCTTGGTATGACACGTCTTATGATGTGGATGATTACACAGCCGGCACCGCAGGTGCCGTAGTTCCCGGGCCTGCTTAATGCCGGGATATTTATGACAGGAAGCGTGGAATGCGGCCCTGTCCCGCAGTCCCAAACCACACGGACCTCCATAGGATCATCTTACTATCATCCTCATCTCCATCATCACGCATAATAAAAATTGCCCCAGCTTTCGAGCCTTCCATGGAT
This sequence comes from Batillaria attramentaria, assembly GCA_018292915.2. NCBI lineage: Eukaryota > Metazoa > Mollusca > Gastropoda > Batillariidae > Batillaria > Batillaria attramentaria. Next base: position 1,001,494 of record JACVVK020000234.1, read on the forward strand.
TCCACCCATGACGTGGGAGGAACACCACTGGATCTGGCAAGAGAGTTGGGGCAGCAAAATAAAAAAAAATAAAAAACCCACACACACACACAAAACGTGGTTGGAACAGCTTTGAAGCCTCAGCTTTGGACTCGAAATGACGGGTTCCTATTTTGAGATTAAGATTTCCTGGGACGTGTCGTGATTTTCTGCGTCTTTGACACCATTTTAGCTAGAGAAGAAAGGCAACAAAGGTACGTATTACTACTATTACCACTTAAACACACGCACAGTTGTATACAGCCTCTCATAGCCTAGTAAAGAGCCTAGCAAAATGCAAGGGGTCTGCTGGAGTGTTGCGGTCACTCGCTGGCAAAAAAAGGTGTTAAATAGGTGTCAAGGAAACAATTATGGATCTTAGCACCTGTAAACAAAAGGGAAAATGCTTACTGATCATCTCCAGTATTTTTGAGTGGAAGATGTTGAAAACGACGAACACGCAGTAGAAAGTCAGCATGCTCAGCGAGCCAACGTGAACCCCTTGTACATAGTTATCGTACTCCGTGCTTCCGGGGAGGCCATAGGGATCACCGTCGTATATGACTTGCGCCACGTAATTGGTGACGTAGACAAAATATGCGTAGTTCGTCACGAGGCCGAGGAACGTCATCAAGCAGAGAAAAATCATCCTTTTGTTTCGTTTCAAAACGGCAGAAGCTCGAGCACAAAGACCACTCGTGGAAGCTTTCGAATCCGGAACGAGTCTCGACGTTTCGTCATAGTTACTACTTATTTCAAATGCCTCTTCTCTTTTCTCGCGTATGGGTGCACGATTGGCGTCATCATTTGACCGGTGAGTCGTGGAAGGTTTTTGCCCATCGAAATTGCCGTTTTCTGGACGCGCGAGGACAGGTGTCTCTGAGCCAATCAGAAGAGAGCACGTACCGAAAATAAGTATGGACGCCAGCAGCACGAGACTCTGGACGATGCACTGAGCGACCCCTTTGTCCAAGATACCCTCACCTTCAGGAAAGACGGACGTCAGGTCGAGAAACCCCAACAAGGACGTGAGGCACCCACCAACGGCTCCCAGCAGCGTGGCCATAACAAGAATAGAGTCGTGCTGGGAAGGCGGTGTCACAGCCAACATGTAGGCCTTCAGCGTGGAGAAGCTGGAGTCATAGCCATGGTCTGCAAGAGTAAAGCCAACCACGCCGAGAATGCCCAAAGGAGGAACGTCCTGCCCAGCCTCATCCAAACCTCTTCCTGAATTGTTGCCTAGGGGAGTGCTATTTTGAAGCATGCCTGCTAACATCTCATCATATCGTCCGCTTATTGTAGTATTATTGTATTGTATTGCTGTAGTGACACCATCAGATGTCTCGAACGACGGGAGAGAACTTCCAGTTCTTAGTGGAAGCCTTAAAGACGAAGTTCCATTACTAACAGCCCTCTGAGGAAACGCAGATTCACTTGTGACTGTCGGAAGCTGTGAGTTGGTGAAGTTGGCTTGGTTGTCCGGCACGTGGTACAGCATGACCCCGCTGACCCCGATAAGAATACTCATTCCGATGGTGATGACTGTCAAGGTCAGCATGGCGAACGGCCGCTTCTGGCCCAGGCACGTGCACCGTGTTAATCTGAGAACAGAGTAGATCAGTCCATCTAACCGACATACAAATGTATTGTTTCACATACTCATAAGCCCATCCACCCACATCCACTCACATACTCATAAGCCCATCCACCCACATCCACTCACATACTCATAAGCCCATCCACCCACATCCACTCACATACTCATAAGCCCATCCACCCACATCCACTCACATACTCATAAGCCCATCCACCCACACGCCCACTAAAACTCCTACCAGTACCGGCCCCTGTATCGCAGCAAACACAAGTATGGTATGGTATGGTATGGTATGGTATGGTAGACTTCTCTTCGGCGCACATATCCATCTCTGCTGAAATGCTCACGGCGCCGCAGGGCTGCAGGACGAAGCAGTGAAAGCCTGCTGCCGCTAAGCGCTACTTTATGTGCAAACCTCCACCCTGCTAGTCACTCTGGTGCGTACGACAGTATTTCTGTTTACCACGACACCGGCCACAGCCTACTCTTCTTCGAAAGATGAACGTGGGATTATTAGCGTGCAAATGATGAAAAATATAATAAAAATGAGACACTCCCACTTAGCCAAATTTAAATCCATGCGGGCAATTTTTTTTTTTTAGGCCACTGGTGCGCAAGTAGAGGGTGGAACCGGTTTAAACCGGTTTTTCCAATAGAAAACCGAGGTTTAAAACCGGTTAACCGGGTATGTATGCATCATCTAATGTTTCTAACGTTTCCCCAAGAGATGGAAGGGGGGAAGGGAGGGGGGGGGGGTCTCCTAGTACTCCGACTTCCTGTACCCCTGCGTTGGAAATGTTCAGCCAACAAGCGTGGGTGGGTGGGTGTTTGGGAGTTTAACGTCCTTTTCCACCACATACGGACGATATCAAAGACAAGGCAACGATGACAAAGCCAGCACAAATATTTGGCCCTAGCCGGGATTTCAACTCATGACCCTGAAGTTGGAAGTCCAACGCTCTACCATACGGCCACCCCGGTTTCCCTGTTCAGCCAACAACAACAACAACAACAACATGATGATGAGGAGGAGGAGGGGGAGGAGGAGGGTGTCTTGTAACGGGCTGAAAAACGACGAGTGATGTCCCTTAGAAAAACCGCGGTTTTCCGGTTTTTTAAGGCCAGACCGGTTTACCGAACCGTGAGAAAGTCGGACCGATTTTAACCGGAAAACCGGTAAAACCGAACACCCCTATGCACAACCCCAAACTGACTTGGTGTAGTCGTTTCGCCCGACTACAAGTCTGGTTATATGTTACTATTGTCAGTATGTGGCGTATGGCTGTTGAGGCGGTGCAAAGCAACCCATGCATTCAGACGAACCATCCACACACACTCATGCACACCATGCAGGAACGAACACAACGAACAACCAGTCAGGAGAACTGCAGAGATGCTTGGGTTTAATCCATTGAGGAACTTGAGACACGCGCACAAGCACACACACATGCACTCGCTCATCCATTCGCCATTCTCTCGCACACTCTCACGTCACTCATTGTCATGGTCACCGTATCATGGTGACCATGAGCCAATGACGACATTGGTAAGAATTAATAGGGTAATGGGGCTATAGAATAGAATATACTGCTACTAGTACCATCTGCCAACCCATCTACACACCCATTCACCTCTACTCAAGGACAGCGAATGTACGAACCTGTCACTAGCCCATCCTAGTAGAGGTATGATGAAAACGCCGATGGCGCTGGAAAGAGTTCCAGGCAGTGACACCAGAGAAGTGGGAACGTCAGCGCGCTGCAGCACAGCCAGCATATAGATCTCCTCGAAACTGATGTAAGATTCCATGGCAACCAGGACAAGGCATAGCATCAAGCGCTTGTGAAGTGGAAATAGCGTCGTCTCCGCTGGCTTCTGTTCTGACAGCGACATGACGTTCTCCGCTTGTGTGTGTGGAGGTGCTGGTGGTGTGACTCGGACTGTTCCTGTTTGTGTGCTGATTTGGAACCAGAGAACTTACTTTAGTAATGGAAAACATAGGAGACCATTTTACTGTGACACTTGAAATGTGAATTTTGCAAAGAGCGAATGAGCGTGATGCTGATGATCTCAAATTCAGAATCTCTTACTGCCTCTGTTTGATCGTGTTTTTTTTTTTTTTTTTTCATAGACAAGAATGGACAGTTTGGAAGTTTGGTAGTATTGAATGCAAGCCACTGAGCCCCCCCCCCCCCCTCTCTGTGTCTCTGTCTGTCTATCTCTCTCCCTCTCTTTTTTTTTGTTTTGTCTTTCAATTTTATGTTTGTTTGTTTGTTTGTTTGTCTGTTGGTTTTTTGTTGTTGTTTGTTTTAATTTTTTTGGAGGGGGGGGGGGGTCTCACTTTTTCGGTAGCCTAGATTGTTAGTTTATTTTTGCATATTATGTTTTTGTTTGATTATTATTGTAGAATGTAGTGAGAACTTCTTGTAGGATAGGTAGAGATGCCTACAAGAATTATCCTAATAAACGTTTCATCATCATCATCATCATCATCATCTCTCTCTCTCTCTCTCTCTCAGTTTATATGTCCGTACGTCTTCCTTCTCTCTTTTTGTGTCGCTTTTAATCTGGCGGGGTAATGTGGCCCAGCTGGTGTAGTTCGTGCGTGAGGGGGTGCAAATGTACCCCGGCTCTCTGCTCGATTGTACCCTAACCTTCAGCGTGGTGAACTCTCGCGATATTTCTGCACTATTGTCATCAAAACTGCCCCCCTTCCCCTCCCCCCTTCCTCCCATCGAAAATAACTGACATACAGTCTTCATAAAAAGTTAAGGACCAGTCAACAGAATGGGTGACAGTTTCAATAAATCAGAAAAAAATAAACGAATAAGATTTTCCCCGTAAAATTCGGTAGCAAGGTTAAGGGGTAATTGGTGAACATGGCGACCACTGTGTGGATGGCACGTGCGCGTCACACAGCATACTTGGCGCGTTTGAAAATCTGCAATTTCGGCAAAACTAGACCGAGTTTCAGTGTTCAGTGAGCGATACCTGGGGCTTTCTGCACGGCAAAAATGAGATGCAGGTCAAAGAATGCATCCCTGGTTATGAACTGTGCTCACTTATTTGCCTACATAAGCCGCCGTTTCAGCGATGTTCAGCACTACACCAGCATGCCACCACGACAAAAGTTGAATGATATTTGCAAGTGGTCCTTAACTTTTTGTGAAGGCTGTATATTAGCACTCCCAAACAGCGAGTCGATTGTACCCTAACCTTCAGCCTGGTTAACTCTCGCAAGATATCTGTGTTATTGTCACAAAAAAGCCCGCTTTCGGTCGGGAAACGAAACGGTTACAAATGGCAACAGATTAAAAATTGCGTGATACATCTTCACCTGACGGCTACATTCTTTTAGCGCTTTGCATATTTAAGTTACTGTCGTACAAGGTCAGCAGTCACGTGACCCAAATTAGAATATAATCGCCCCGCTTTGCGAAGAACTGGAACGGAACTTCACGGGTGCTTTTTATGACACATCTCATGGATTCCACCGACGACCTGGGAAGAATCACCACTGCAACCCTGTTCCGAGTCCGTCGATAAGTCTAGGCCCCTGCGACGACGGCCAAGTCTGGCTGACCGAGACCGAACCGAGCTAAGTGATACCTAAGAAGGAAAAAACAAAACAAAACAAAACAAAAACCTGGGTGACAAGGAAAGTGGACAGTTGCGAACAACTTTGAGGTCCCCGTGTTATTTCACAGTGTGCACAGAAGCGGTGAAAACTGTCGCACTCACCAGCACAGTACATTCTCAGCCTGTTTCGAGATTATTGCCTGTATGAGTTGTCCCCCGTGCATATACAGACCTGCAGCATGCATGCATTTTTCTGGCAGCTTTGTGCTCTGCCACGAAAAATGCGTGCTTGTTGCGGCAAGGGAAACAACTCATGCAGGCAATACCCTCGAAACAGGCTGAGTATTTTTTTTTTTTTTTTCCGTCTTATGTATCACTTAGCTCGGCTCGGTCTCGGTTAGCCCGACTTGGCCGTCGTCGCGGGGGATTAGAGTTATCGACGGACCCGGAACAGACCTAGAGTTATCGACGGAGCCGCAACAGGCCTAGAGTTATCGACGGAGCCGGAACAGGCCTAGAGTTATCGACGGACCCGAACAGGCCTGGAGTTATCGACGGACCCGAACAGGCCTGGAGTTATCGACGGACCCGGAACAGGGTTGTCACCACTGGAGCTGGCAAAGAGATAGAGCAAAAGAAAAGCACAAGAACAACGAGAACAAAAACAAAAAAGCCCTTGAGTACTTTTGCACCCCCCCCCCAACTATATACCAGCTGAGTGCCAATGTCCGATGAGGATACATATTGCTGAATGGAAAGCATATGTTCCGTGGGGGAAAAAAAAAATCCGTCACCGTCAGCTGTCGCCAAGCACGGTGAACTTGTTTGTCACAATAGACTTTGTTGTCTATGGCCTGCACGTCCTGTTTTCCTGAGTTAAGCGAAATCAATGATTGCAATCGGATATTTGCGTGTGTGTTTGCTGAGGTGAGAACGTGTGAAGCAATGAGAATGTGGAACGTGGTAGAAAAGGTTGTGGCGAGGTCATTTCTTTAATCTGTGTTTCGAGGCCTGCATTTGCTCTGATACAAAAACAGAACAACAACAAAAATTACAAACGACGACATGGACGACAACAACAACAAAATAATTACATCCACTACCAAAGAACCTCCAAGCAGCAGCAGCAGCAACAACAACAACAACAACAACAACAACAACAACAACAACAACAACAACAACAACAACAACAACAACAACAACAACAACAACAACAACAACAACGTGGTCTGTGCAAAACACGTAACCGAGATTACTGAAATACGCGAAGCTAAGTATAGAACACGACGGTGCACGATATAGTCCCCGGCAACAGCTGCTCCGGAACTTTAACGAGAAAATGTTTTATGTTCACAAAATGGTGTGTTCGTGGTGTGTACACACACACACACACACACACACACACACACACACACACACACACACACACACACACACACACACACACACACACACACACACACGTTAGTAACAGCAGAGATGTGCCTACATTGTATAATTATATATCTTTCAGTTAATTCCTTTTCCATCAGATACAGGTGATACGAAAGACGGGGCAACGAGAAAAAGGCCAGTACAAATATTTGGCCCCAGCCGGGATTCGAACTCACGACCCGAGCATTGAAAGTTCAACGCTCTACCGTTCGTCTATCCCGACTCCCCGTTAATGAAGGAATAGCACGGCCCTTAATGAGTGCCTGAAAACAACAACAACCACAACAACAACAAATCCAAAGCACACTGAGCTAGAAACAGACCCAGAAAAGACCTTTTAAACAACAACAACAACAACAACAACAACAACAAATCCAAAGCACACTGAGAACGTTACGAAACAGACCCAGAAAAGACCTTTTAAACGACGACGACAACAACAACAACCAACATATTTTCAATTTTTGTTTTTTACGTAAAGCCAGACAGCTTCATTAAAACCGGCCGTAAAAAAAAGTCATCGAGATACATCGGAGGAAAACTTACCGTGTGTTCCAACCTTTCTCTCCGCAAGGCACTGGTCTCCTGTTAGGAGTAAGACCTTTACTGAATTGAACAACCTCTAATTGACCTTATCTGTCAAACAAGGTCGCTCCATTTTCAGCTTCTCCGGACGTGCCTGAGCTTAAAACTCAACCAACTCACCGTCACCCGTTGACTGAACATTACTTTGACCCGGTCATGTGTTGCATGACATGGCATAGGTAGTTTGTGTCGCTGGCAGGCGGTGCAAGCTGTGGAGAATTTCACAATATCCGAGAAAGCACGACCCGCCCGCATGTTTGCCGTTTGCGCTTTCTTTCTGTGCATGCCCCTGGGCCCGTAAGAATAATACAGTCTTCACAAAAATACGCCGTGGGCCGCCCTCGGTTTTCGTGTCATAAAATATTTTTTGCAATGCAAATGACATTTTCTGGTTTTTATCATCAATAATACACCATAACAAGATAGAAACAGGGAGATCTCAGCTGAAATTTTGCGCACTGGTTTTTAATCGCGGATGAAAGATAATTAGAACGAGCTTGTGAGGTAATCGGTTTTTACTGATGAGGCGCCGATTCATTCCCTTGAATGAATGAATGGATTTTAAAGTTAAAATGAATGGATTTTGAAGTTAAGGACCAGTCAACAGAATGGGTGACAGTTTCAATAAATCAGAAAAAAAAAATAAACGAATAAGATTTTTCCCGTAAAACTCGGTAGCATGGTTAAGGGGCAAGTAGTGAACATGGCGACCACTGTATGGATGGCACGTGCGCGTCACACAGCATACTTGGCGCGTTTAAAAATCTGCAATTTCGGCAAAACTAGACCGAGTTTCAGTGTTCAGTGAGCGACACCTGGGGCTTTCTGCGCGGCAAAAATAAGATGCGGGTCAAAGAATGCATCCCTGGTTACGGACTGTGATTATTTTTTTTTGTTTTTGTTTGCCTACATAAACCGCCGTTTCAGCGATGTTCAGCACTACACCAGCATGCCACCACGACAAAAGCTGAATGATATTTGCAAGTGGTCCTTAACTTTTTGTGAAGGCTGTATGATATGAATAATTATAACTGTGTATCATGTAGGCGCTTTACCCAATTTCTTGGCTCAAAGCGCCGCGAGCTGAACCCAACACGCACACTCACGTGAATCACGCGCATTCTCTCACACACCGGACATGAACACATTATAATCACGTGGTGCGAAGGGTCGGCTTAGGAATTTAAGTTTCGGAATTTAGATTTGCATTTATTTTCAAATTTTGTGGGCTGAACATTTCCAAAGCAGAGAGGGAGGAAGCCGGAGTACCCGGAGAGAACCCCCGACGGTCGGCCCGAATGAACGGTGCCACGTACGAGAAGGAAAAATTCTTCGCCCCGAGTGGGACTCGAACCTGACCTCTCGCATTGGTGAAGAAGTCTGTTAACCACTAGACAATCGACCGCCCAGTACAGGTGGGCACGTGTAGCGAACGTTTATTTCAAACACTGACTCTTTCACTTAGCACATGTATATGAAGTAATAAAAATTGTGTATCTTTCAGATATTCGTTTTAACCTCCTGAGAATTTTACACACATACACACTGCTGTGCCTGAAATGGCCGAAGTACATTTTTATTTTTATTTTGTGACGGGGGGAGGCGGGGTGGCCGAATGGTAGAGCGTTGGACTTCTAATGCTCGGGTCGTGAGTTCGTATCCCGGCTGGGGCCAAATATTTGTGCTGGCTTTCTCATCGTTGCCCCGTCTTTGATATCACCCTATGTGGTAGAAAAGGACGTTAAACCCCCCAAAACACCCACCCATTTTGTGACGGGATGACTAGAGGAGTTCCTGATGCAACTTTCGCCATATTTCAGTAAAACAAACAAACAAACAAACAAACAAACAAACAAACAAACAAACAAACAAACAAACAACTGCCCTTACCCCCCCCCACACACATCCAATAGAAACAATAGAAACCTAAAGTAAATGCAGTCACCGGATGGACAAAAAAAAAAAAAAAAAAAGCGCATTGCGGGCCGCTGCCGACCGGGTACGTCGTACATCTGCTTTGGCGACAAGATAGTGAAGATACATGTACATCGTCCTGCCTTCTAGCCAAAACGAGACGACTGCGACCACGTCAGCGTGTCCTGTAGCCAAAGCTAGACCGTCAGTAGACGCCTGTGATAATTTCAGCGTGCCCTGCAGCCCAGGCTAGACGACCGATCATTTCACCGTCGCCCTCTAGCCAAAACTAGATGACTGTGATAATTTCAGTGTGTCCTGTAGCCCAGACTAGACGCCTGTGATAATTTCAGCGTGTCCTGTAGCCAAAACTTGACGACTGTGATCATTTCAGCGTGTCCTGTGGCCAAAACTAGACGACTGTGATCATTTCCGCGTGTCCTGTAGCCAAAACTAGATGACTGTGATAATTTCAGCGTGCCCTGCAGCCCAGACTGGACGACCGATCATTTCACCGTCGCCCTCTAGCCAAAACTAGATGACTGGGATAATTTCAGCGTGTCCTGTAGCCAAAACTAGACGGCTGTGATCATTTCCGCGTGTCCTGTAGCCAAAACCAGACGACTGTGATCATTTAAGCGTCGCCCCGTAGCGCCAAAAATAGCCGACAGCGATCATTTCAGTGTGCCCTGTAGCCAAAACTAGACTGTGATCATTTCAGCGTAAATAAGGGCCCTGGACAGAAATGTAGGCGAGAAAAGAAACCACGCGACCTGCCAAAAATGACTATAAAACAAGATGGCCACCAGCCCAATATGTTGTTTCCATTCAGTGACCTGCTGTCGTCACAGTCGTGGTCGTTGTGTCATGTATGCAGCCCGCGCGCACACGTACGCAAGCTCTCTGACATCAAGCATGCTGACATAAAGAAAGAACTGGAAACCTTTTCTGTGCCTCTTTGCGCTCGCAAAAACCCAAACACATGAGATTGTGTTAGCTCGCCTAGCTGGTTGACGTCACTAACAAATGCGAGGTTCTACATGGGTGAATGAATTCTTGTAACAAAGTCGTTTCCCTTCGACGGAGTTACTTCCCGCAGGCCTGACTGACAGACGATTGCTTACTGGTATCGGAGAAGAGAAACACTCACTCTCTCTCCCTCTCTTAGACCTCGCGATTGTCTGTATGTATATTCCCGCTTTCCACGTTTTGTAGAGATCGCGAAACGCCACTGCATTTCGATGGAAATTTCTAGACCATCCCAGAACATGCTGGTGAGGTAACGTCAGTAGATTACGTCACCTTGGAAAGATTTTGAACTAGTAAGTTGAGGAATGTTCCAGATCTGACCTGTTTAGTATGAAAGCAACCCTGCACAGCGTTCTGGGTTCTTCTTTCATGAATTTGTTCTCCGCGCATCTTGTGTTAATAAAGTATTGGAGTTGTATTCTGTTGTATCCCATGTCTTCTCTGCGAGTGCACGAAAAGAGCGACAAAGCAGAAGTAAAACAACAACAACAACAACAACAACAACAAAACCCAACAACACCACGTCTAGAGGAATTCGGAAAAAAGTGGCGAGACATCCCCAAGAAAAACCAGCATCACGTCAATCAAGCATGACGCCCATACTTTGCGCGTGCGTCTCTTCTTCGGTGTTTGTGAGGCGTAGGGCTTGTGGAGGAAATGTGCTTTGAGTACAAATTTTCGAGTCAACTGACGATAACGGCTGCAGTGATATATATTTTTTTTGGGGGGGGGGGGGGGGGGTATATTTTTATGGCACCCCAGACACATTATCTCTATATAGTAGGAGCGATTTTGAGATCTAAAATGGGTTCTCCAGCACTTTCATGAGGTACGGTTTGAGTCAAAAGTATAATAGCGACTACCTCCAAATTTCACCCTGGTCCGTATTCATGCTATCTATTTCCCAAAAATGGAGTGATTTAGATAAATATTACGCCTTTAAACGCCAAAAAGCCAACTTTTCCGAAAAGGGCGATAACTCGCAAATCATGTGTGCAATCGTACCTGGATCGGGCCCTCTGTTCAAAGATCTTTATTCATTAAGAAACCCCAAATTTGAATCGATCGGTTGAGTATTTTCGGAGAAACATGCATCTGAACTGGGTTCACCTGCGACGTAAACTGAGGTACGATTTACATGATTATGATTATGTGACTCTGTTCAGAATAAGTGTTCAAGCTATCTACCCCCCCCCCAAAAAAAAAAAATAAAAAAATTACGCCTGTAAACACCAGACAACCACCTTTTCTCAAAAGGGCGATAACTCCCAAATCACTTAAGCAAATCGCCAAACGCTCGGTTCCTCTAATCACAAATTTTGATATACTTGGAGACCCCAGATTTGAATCCATTCAGCTGAGTATTTTCGGAAAAACAGGCCTCGACACACCGCACACACACACACACACACACACACACACACACACACACACACACACACACACACACACACACACACACACACACACACACACACACACACACACACACACACACGCACACACACACACACGGACGGCACTCACTGAGACGGAGAAGTGCGTTCGCTGCACCATACACGTCAGCATCGATGACGCACGTTTTCTTACGTCATTGTAAGAGTACACTTGCAAAATCGTCTCTGCGGGAGATCAGCAGTGACGTGCGTTTGTAACACAGAGGCTTGCCTATGAACGTGGAAACTTCCGCCCGTCCTATGCACAGACCTAAAAAAGATAGATCCCCTGCGGTGCTAGAAGTGTGACGCCGCCGCGCGCCATGTTGCGAGTACCTGGAAGTGCCAGACGCTATCAGCTGTTTACATAGCGCGCATAGCACTGGTCAGACGCTACCAGCTGTTTACATAGCGCGCATAGCATTGGTCCGCTTTATCTTACGTCACATTTCTAATGACGTCTTTCTAAAGAACTTTGTATTTCGAACGAGGCGTCCTGTACACAGAGCATCTGAGTTCTGGTATTCACAAGATGGCCGCGATAGCGACACTCGCAAGCAGCGGTGGCAGTGTGCGGCGATGGGTCTATCTTTTATAGGTCTGTGGTCCTATGATGTTGTTTCCATTACAATCAAAGAGGATCTTTGTTACAATGGAAGCACCATAATAAAATTGATGTAAAACGCGCGGCTGTCACACCGTGTATGTACGTAGACAAGAGGTAGATGGACAAAGAGGTATTGTGTCACGTTGAAACACGTGTAACATGTGTCGGTGCAAGTTCAATTATGAGCGTGACTCAGACACTTTCAGCCGTATGCAGCTGATGATGTGACACGGGAGACATTTTAGTCCAAACAAACATCGAACATAATCCGGGGAAAAAAATAGAGCAAAAGATACGTTGCAGCCGTGTTCGTCGTTTCTGAGGCTCGTGATTCAGGGGAGACGTTTTTGTTTGAACGTTCAATTCAATTCAAAATTAGTTTATTAATTCCAGAAGGGAAATTATAGGCCACCATAAAACATAATAGTAAGACAAAATAATGACATCATGATAACAAATAAAACTTGCACTAACAGGAGCCTCACCTATGAAAAACTTAAAATTCACACACACACACACACACACACACACACACACACACACACACACACACACACACACACACACACACACACACACACACAAATGAAAGTCTTGTGAACTCACACACACACACACACACACACACACACACACACACACACACACACACACACACACACATACAAACCTCGCATACCAGTACATAAGTCTTTAACACACACACACACACACACACACACACACACACACACACACACACACACACACACACACACACACATATACACGCGCGCGCGCGCGCGCACGCACGCACGCACTGCACTCACACACATACACCCCACACACACTCTGGGGAGCAATACAGCGAAAACATCCCCTACTGATTATACAGATTTGTGTTATAGGTGTATGGCTGTCGGTACAAAACAACGTCTGAATTGTTCGGTGTTACACTTGACAGCCACAAGACGAGCACTAAAACTACTCTGCTGTGCTTTAAATGTGCTGAACAGGGGATAGCTGTCATTGGTCACTGAACAAGTGGAAGACAGCTCAAACCACGCTCCGGAGACATTGGAACAAAGGCATGTTGTGGCCGCATGCCACACGATAAACACGGAGAAAACCAAAATGTTCGCTCGTTACTTTTTTACTTAGGCCCCTGGCTCCAAGTCGAGCATAGGCCATCGACAACCCTTCGCCATCGCACTCTATTCTGGGCTATTCTTGCCACTCCAGTCCAGTTGGTCCCCTGCTTATATAGCTCTGTCTCAGAATCCCGCCTCCAGCTGTTGCGAGGCCGGCCTCTCTTCCTTTTCCCCTGCGGGTTCCATGTCAAGGCTTGGCGTGTGGTGCTGGATGCTGGCTTCCTGAGGGTGTGTCCAATCCAGCCCCACTTCCTCCGCAGGATCTGCTTGGCCACTGGTTCCTGCCCCGCTCGCTCCAACAGCTCTTCGTTCCGGATCTTCTCTGGCCATCGGATGTTGAAGATGCGCCTCAGACAGGTGTTGAGAAATGTCTGGATCTTCTGCTGCATCGCCTTCGTTGTCCTCCATGTTTCGCATCCGTAGAGCAGAACTGACTTCACGTTGGAGTTGATGATGGTTCGCTCGTTGTCTGGAATAAAAACACTCCCGTGTGCCATCAGGCTAAGACACACGGACGAACGCTGTCTCGGACGCAGTGTACGAGGTATCTTTCTTCGCAGTAGTACGTGAGTTGTTTCCAACTCGAATGGACAACTCAACTCCTGTCATGACAAGGGTCGAGGCCCCAGAATTCAGCCAGTCGCGTCCTGCGGCATAATGAGCACAACACACGGCATTGTCTGGCAAACTTTTTGCCAGACACTACAACGAGGGAGGCACATGTAGTTTGATACGACTGAAACATTCAGTCCATTGACGTCAACTGATCTCTTTCATCTTGAAACCACCCCTATTCCCATACAATGACGTCATGGTCGTACTGTATTTTTCCGATACAGGGCAGAGTAAAGGGGCGGGGCTTTGGTCAAGTAGAGTCGTCTATTGCGGTCCACGCTGCAGGTCGTGTGTTTGGATACAATTTGGCTATCTCGTCCGACATACCTTCATGGGAGTTATAGTAATCTGCCAGTAATCTGTAAGTGAAAACGATTTGAAAGGGCCCGTTTCGGGGGAGGTGGCGGGGGAGGGAGGGAGGTTGGGAGGGGGAGTGCAAGGCGGAAACTAGTCATAGGTAATAATAATAATAATAATGATAATAATGTCTTTAGTTTGTTTGTTTTGTCTGTCCCTCGTAGCGTTTATAGCCTGTGGCCTCCCCTTCCCCTCGGTGCTTTCCCCTTTTCGTCAAACCTTTAACATGATAGATCTACATCGACAGTGCCAAATCTACAACCGGTGGCGGAGGACAAAACTCTGAAACATCAGTCGGCCCTCCGCTTCTCGTCGTCTCGACGTGAGAGTCAGCTGCCGTTTCTACCAGTCCCCCTTTTCTTTCATACTTACGACGTTTGCTGCAAACTTCGTCCAGGGCCATGTTCGTGCCATTGGTTTGTTGGGTCACATGCTTGCTACAGCCAAGACTGGCGTATAACTAGCGCATCTCTGCGGATCCGCGCCGAACAGCACTGCACTGGTAAGTTATGATAGGATAGCAAGTTTGTTACATGTGCTAGCGATGCCTGGGTTTTGAGGGTTCGTGTCAAGAACACGGAGAAAGGGCATCTGGTGGTCAAAACTGAACACCCGAACAGTTACCGATATTTATCAGGAGACGCTTCACGGTGCAAGGGAAGAAACTGTGTTTAAATGGAATGTGATAATTTACACTACATGGAACTATTACCTCCCTTGGAACGCCAACCGTTATTGTGTCTGCACTATTTTATCCACATACCGTTTATAATGCAGCCAACAGTCAAGATATTCATTCACGATTTTTGTGGTTGTGAAGATTACGTCTACAGGCAGCGAAGCATTATTTGTGTCTTGTAGTCATCAGTATTACGTTGCTTTATTTATTCATCTACATATTACTGCTTTATTAACCTTTCGAGAACATTTTGGGTTGCTCGCCGAAATTAAGAAAAGCGCGTCACCACGGTGCAGCGCCACCCACGGTACATATTTTCGAATTTTGCAGAGGGAGAAAAGCCAGAGGACTCCGAGAAACAGCGGTCTCCCCCGATAAGCAACCCCGGAGGCAGAAAAAAGCATCATGAAAAACCACCGTTCTACCTCGTAACAAACCCATGGTTTACCGTGACAGATTGACGGCCGCTTAGTTAGACATCTGCTGTAACCGACGCACTGCCTAATGAGCCACTAACTGCTCAGCCTAAGTGAATGGCATTCAGGTGGTCATACCAGTCGACACCAGCGTGGTGTACTCGCCCGAATTAGGAGTTCATGGTAAAGTGCAGACTGACAATGCGTCACTTCGTCAGGCTGTTATAACATTTTAGGTGGTGTTAAAAAGCAAAAAACAACAACAACAACAACAAAAACAGCAACAACAAAAGATTGCAACAGCGATCTTTCTCGCTCGGTGTCCAAACGCAGATTAAACAGTTCAGGACTCGGCCCCGCAAAAATCAAGTACTCTCTGGTGCCAGTGTTCCCGATTACTAATAGGTGTGCGTATTTGTACGAACAAAACTCTCAAATGGACGCACAAATTTGACAACAGCGCGTCACTGACAGGAGACGCACTTTTTTGTCTTGCCGTGACAAACAGTATTTTTCCAGCACTGACTCTCCCGGATTGGCTAAAGCCGTCTGGGACACTTTTTGTCCAATTATAATGCTCTGTTTGGTTAGCGTGCGGGTTCCTCGCCTTGCCAAATCGCTATGGCTGACACACAATGCACATACATCTCTTCTACTTGAATATCTTTGGAAACAACAACAACAACAACAACAAATGGTTTTGACATTCAGACTTGGTATACCAAAAGACCATGGACCCTCACAATTTACAAAAGGACACACAGATATTTGGAGACAGGGCCCCAAGGACGCTTGTATTTTCTGATCACAGGCAACACTGTGTGCACAGCACGGAGACCACCTCAGTTTTGCGTTGGATTACTCGTGCTGAGGTCTGAACTGTAATGCGGATTCATGATCCGCTCGGCTTTTGTTTGTTTGGGTGCGTGGGTGTTTTGGAGTTGAACGTCCTTTTTCACTATGTAAGGGTGATATCAAAGAAGGGGGCAACGAGAAAAAGACCAGAACAAATATCTTGCCTCAGCCGTAATTAGAACTCGGCTTTTGTTGGGGTTTCAGAGACGCTGAAAACTCTGCACAACTGTGTTAGCTCGGACTGTGTATAATTGTGGCGTGATATAATCATGTACCACAAATTCGGCTCGGGATCACATTCACGTTTCTCGTGTTTGGCAGCTGTGCTGGTTTGTGGCGATCATTGTTGGTGTGGGCGTAGTTTTGCGGATTTTGGTATTTGTGTGGCAAGGTGCACGCAACAGTTGTGCGAGGACTATTCTTGAACAGGCCACGCAGTTTGCGGCCAACTCCCCACGTGAGTGAAGAGGCTTTCCGCCAAGAACTGAAAGCAGGTTTGGATCACTTCACAGCCAGAGACATCTCCATTTAGTGATCGACGAAGACTCCAGTGGTGTCTTAGAAGAAACGAGATGGTGATACTGTCAGATGCATTCCCCTAAATGGTCTGTGCATGGCAAGTTTCGTTTCTTGGTTGGATTTGTTTTAGGGGCGACTATGATGCCTGATAATGTGGGTATGTTTAGATATCAGAATTTGTTGCTCTCAGTCTGTGCACGTTGGCAGAAGCTCAGTGTGTGCGGCGTGTTGTTGATGCAGTGTGGAGCGTGGTACACTGCCCGGCCACGCTGAAGCTGGTGCCGTGGATTCCTAAGTACATTTATTCTAATTCTCATAATTAGGATTGTAGGATGGCGAACAAAATTATGACAAAACGAGTCTTCATAAATAAGTCTTTATTTCTGTAATCAGCTGCAACATATATAAATGTATAAGCGCAAGAGAGAGAGAGAGAGAGAGAGAGAGATAGAGAGAGAGAGAGAGAGAGAGAGAGAGAGAGAGAGAGAGAGAGAGAGAGAGAGAGTCATATTCATGTATCATGGATTCATTCTCGAACATCAACATTTTATTTTAACGGACCGGTATCAATGTGACACGTTTTTACTGAACGTGAATATCACCTTTCAATTATGTAAAATTCTCGACAAAAAGTTATGGCAACATACGTGTACAGAAAGAGGTTGTACATTTAAAAACAAGGAAAAAAAGCAACCCTGAAACACTATCATACAAAAATGTAATGTATTACAGGCACTGGTGGAGCGCTGAGACAAATGCGTGTGTGGGGAAGGGGGTGGGTTGGGGGGAGGGGGTGTGTGTGTATGTGGAGGGGGGAGGGAGTGGAAGTGGTTGGGGGGGGGGGGGGCGGTGGTGGTGAACAAGCGCACCAGCCTGCATGCTATTAGGCCACCCTGGCCTAGATACAGACCCCTCATGTCACTTGACTCATCTGCCTATTCCCTTTAAATACAATACAATTAAAGAAAAACACAACAGACAACGGCAACAACAACAACAACAACAACAACAAACCCACTGAATTAAATTTATTCCACCTGGATATCAACTCCCAAGAGAAAAAAATAAATACACATAATTATATACTATTCATTATGTACATCTCAAATAAAAAGAGCCCGGAGTATGACGTAAAATACGTGAACAATGCGTGAACAAAAACCAAATCCTTCCCACACATGTATCCGACTCGTAACACGTGATTATTTACAATAAACATAAAACTATCCCCTACGTGTAAACAATAATAACAATATAAACTCCAGTAAACTACGTGAGACGTCATACACCAGTTTTTTAAAGTTAGTTTTCACCTCAGCCATTTGCACAGCTGAAAGTTCTCAACAAACGCAAACAACATTTGAACAGTTTTCCTTAAAGCAGCTGCATTCATCGTGGTTTTGAACGATAACTGTCAAGAAAGCAATCAAAGTTACACACTTACTGTATTCGGTGAAAACCTAGGCTCTGGTGCGTTTCTTGGTGTACGCAGGCCTCTCCTTTAAAGATACGGAGCCGTGAAAACAACTATATGATAAATCAGTGAAGTGTCCTGTGTCAGGAGATAACGGAAATATTTCGGTTTGGGAAAATCAAATTGGAAGTCGGTCAAGAGACACAATTCGAAGTTTTCAGTGGACGTGAGATAATTATACCTGTTCATTATTTCTAAACCTCTTTCTTTTGTTAGACATGATTATACTCCATTTCAAACATAATTATGGCACTTTGGTGAAGAATTACATTGCATATTAAGCGGGATGCAGCTGCTTTCAACAAAACCATTAACAGTCATAAACATTAAAGACCTAACAAGCAAATTAAATAACAAACATTTAATCACCTGCTAATACAATGCAAACAAAAGTGACTCATCTCCCAAGAAGTCTTCCGGAAAAGCGCCTGTGTAGCTCAAGGTCGCAGTCATAGTTCGTGAAAAAAGTCGTCGGTGTTGCAATTGTTCCACTTCAACCAACTGGAGGTGTAGGAGACGTTGGGGATGTGGGGCTGGTTGGAGATGTAGGAGACGTGGGCGAGGTTGGGGAGGTAGGAGAGGTGGGCGATGTTGGCGAAGTTGGTGATGTGGGGCTAGTTGGACTTGTCGGGCTGGTTGGAGACGTTGGGGATGTGGGGCTGGTTGGAGATGTAGGAGACGTGGGCGAGGTTGGGGAGGTAGGAGAGGTGGGCGATGTTGGCGAAGTTGGTGATGTGGGGCTAGTTGGACTTGTCGGGCTGGTTGGAGACGTTGGGGATGTGGGGCTGGTTGGAGATGTAGGAGACGTGGGCGAGGTTGGGGAGGTAGGAGAGGTGGGCGATGTTGGCGAAGTTGGTGATGTGGGGCTAGTTGGACTTGTCGGGCTGGTTGGAGACGTTGGGGATGTGGGGCTGGTTGGAGATGTAGGAGACGTGGGCGAGGTTGGGGAGGTAGGAGAGGTGGGCGATGTTGGCGAAGTTGGTGATGTGGGGCTAGTTGGACTTGTCGGGCTGGTTGGAGACGTTGGGGATGTGGGGCTGGTTGGAGATGTAGGAGACGTGGGCGAGGTTGGGGAGGTAGGAGAGGTGGGGCGATGTTGGCGAAGTTGGTGATGTGGGGCTAGTTGGACTTGTCGGGCTGGTTGGAGACGTTGGGGATGTGGGGCTGGTTGGAGATGTAGGAGACGTGGGCGAGGTTGGGGAGGTAGGAGAGGTGGGCGATGTTGGCGAAGTTGGTGATGTGGGGCTAGTTGGACTTGTCGGGCTGGTTGGAGACGTTGGGGATGTGGGGCTGGTTGGAGATGTAGGAGACGTGGGCGAGGTTGGGGAGGTAGGAGAGGTGGGCGATGTTGGCGAAGTTGGTGATGTGGGGCTAGTTGGACTTGTCGGGCTGGTTGGAGACGTTGGGGATGTGGGGCTGGTTGGAGATGTAGGAGACGTGGGCGAGGTTGGGGAGGTAGGAGAGGTGGGCGATGTTGGCGAAGTTGGTGATGTGGGGCTAGTTGGACTTGTCGGGCTGGTTGGAGACGTTGGGGATGTGGGGCTGGTTGGAGATGTAGGAGACGTGGGCGAGGTTGGGGAGGTAGGAGAGGTGGGCGATGTTGGCGAAGTTGGTGATGTGGGGCTAGTTGGACTTGTCGGGCTGGTTGGAGACGTTGGGGATGTGGGGCTGGTTGGAGATGTAGGAGACGTGGGCGAGGTTGGGGAGGTAGGAGAGGTGGGCGATGTTGGCGAAGTTGGTGATGTGGGGCTAGTTGGACTTGTCGGGCTGGTTGGAGACGTTGGGGATGTGGGGCTGGTTGGAGATGTAGGAGACGTGGGCGAGGTTGGGGAGGTAGGAGAGGTGGGCGATGTTGGCGAAGTTGGTGATGTGGGGCTAGTTGGACTTGTCGGGCTGGTTGGAGACGTTGGGGATGTGGGGCTGGTTGGAGATGTAGGAGACGTGGGCGAGGTTGGGGAGGTAGGAGAGGTGGGCGATGTTGGCGAAGTTGGTGATGTGGGGCTAGTTGGACTTGTCGGGCTGGTTGGAGACGTTGGGGATGTGGGGCTGGTTGGAGATGTAGGAGACGTGGGCGAGGTTGGGGAGGTAGGAGAGGTGGGCGATGTTGGCGAAGTTGGTGATGTGGGGCTAGTTGGACTTGTCGGGCTGGTTGGAGACGTTGGGGATGTGGGGCTGGTTGGAGATGTAGGAGACGTGGGCGAGGTTGGGGAGGTAGGAGAGGTGGGCGATGTTGGCGAAGTTGGTGATGTGGGGCTAGTTGGACTTGTCGGGCTGGTTGGAGACGTTGGGGATGTGGGGCTGGTTGGAGATGTAGGAGACGTGGGCGAGGTTGGGGAGGTAGGAGAGGTGGGGCGATGTTGGCGAAGTTGGTGATGTGGGGCTAGTTGGACTTGTCGGGCTGGTTGGAGACGTGGGGATGTGGGGCTGGTTGGAGATGTAGGAGACGTGGGCGAGGTTGGGGAGGTAGGAGAGGTGGGCGATGTTGGCGAAGTTGGTGATGTGGGGCTAGTTGGACTTGTCGGGCTGGTTGGAGACGTTGGGGATGTGGGGCTGGTTGGAGATGTAGGAGACGTGGGCGAGGTTGGGGAGGTAGGAGAGGTGGGCGATGTTGGCGAAGTTGGTGATGTGGGGCTAGTTGGACTTGTCGGGCTGGTTGGAGACGTTGGGGATGTGGGGCTGGTTGGAGATGTAGGAGACGTGGGCGAGGTTGGGGAGGTAGGAGAGGTGGGCGATGTTGGCGAAGTTGGTGATGTGGGGCTAGTTGGACTTGTCGGGCTGGTTGGAGACGTTGGGGATGTGGGGCTGGTTGGAGATGTAGGAGACGTGGGCGAGGTTGGGGAGGTAGGAGAGGTGGGCGATGTTGGCGAAGTTGGTGATGTGGGGCTAGTTGGACTTGTCGGGCTGGTTGGAGACGTTGGGGATGTGGGGCTGGTTGGAGATGTAGGAGACGTGGGCGAGGTTGGGGAGGTAGGAGAGGTGGGCGATGTTGGCGAAGTTGGTGATGTGGGGCTAGTTGGACTTGTCGGGCTGGTTGGAGACGTTGGGGATGTGGGGCTGGTTGGAGATGTAGGAGACGTGGGCGAGGTTGGGGAGGTAGGAGAGGTGGGCGATGTTGGCGAAGTTGGTGATGTGGGGCTAGTTGGACTTGTCGGGCTGGTTGGAGACGTTGGGGATGTGGGGCTGGTTGGAGATGTAGGAGACGTGGGCGAGGTTGGGGAGGTAGGAGAGGTGGGCGATGTTGGCGAAGTTGGTGATGTGGGGCTAGTTGGACTTGTCGGGCTGGTTGGAGACGTTGGGGATGTGGGGCTGGTTGGAGATGTAGGAGACGTGGGCGAGGTTGGGGAGGTAGGAGAGGTGGGCGATGTTGGCGAAGTTGGTGATGTGGGGCTAGTTGGACTTGTCGGGCTGGTTGGAGACGTTGGGGATGTGGGGGCTGGTTGGAGATGTAGGAGACGTGGGCGAGGTTGGGGAGGTAGGAGAGGTGGGCGATGTTGGCGAAGTTGGTGATGTGGGGCTAGTTGGACTTGTCGGGCTGGTTGGAGACGTTGGGGATGTGGGGCTGGTTGGAGATGTAGGAGACGTGGGCGAGGTTGGGGAGGTAGGAGAGGTGGGCGATGTTGGCGAAGTTGGTGATGTGGGGCTAGTTGGACTTGTCGGGCTGGTTGGAGACGTTGGGGATGTGGGGCTGGTTGGAGATGTAGGAGACGTGGGCGAGGTTGGGAGGTAGGAGAGGTGGGCGATGTTGGCGAAGTTGGTGATGTGGGGGCTAGTTGGACTTGTCGGGCTGGTTGGAGACGTTGGGGATGTGGGGGCTGGTTTGGAGATGTAGGAGACGTGGGCGAGGTTGGGGAGGTAGGAGAGGTGGGCGATGTTGGCGAGTTGGTGCTGTTGGGGACTAGTTGGACCTTGTCGGGCTGGTTGGAGAC
>JACVVK020000235.1:0-35000 GCA_018292915.2 Batillaria attramentaria
AGCTGATATAGCAGAATGTTACGCTAGCTGATATAGCAGAAAGTTACCTGTCGTGCATAACAGGGAAGTACCGCGATAGGAAGATCGATTACCTGTGCATTGTGCTGCACTGGCATTGAAATAGAGAGCTATGGTCGGAGTGTTTTGGTATTATGGCCTGTAAAGAACTGACTTACAGCTACGCTTCCTTACACTCACTGACACACAGACAGACAGGGAGTTCTGTTCAAGACAAAAAAAAAGCAGCACAAGTGTCGTAACGATTACAAGCTATAGCTTTATTTTCAGTCATCACGTGTCGCAGCTTTTAGACCAACACTGTGACAAAACACCAGAAAACAGAAACTTCAACAGCAACTGTTACAGAGACACAGACTCAGACTCAGACTCAGACATTTTGTTGTTCAGACATATTGTCCATAACAATGAAGTGAGCGATAAACATCAAAACGCGCATACGCGCTCGCGCGCGCACACACACACACACACACACACACACACACACACACACACACAACACTGGTCTATACATACTGAAAAAAATCAGCACTGCCACACTGAACATGGTACACACAACACACAACCAGCAATGCTAATGGCATCACAACACAGGCCGGCAGCCCGTGAACAAGATCTACTCACGGCTAGGGATAACCACAGTTTGCACGTGGAGCAACAGCATTATCTAGTGTGTCACTGCGGAGTCTGAAGGCGTAGAAAACAAACCTTGCCAAGTTAGAGGTAGAGGTCAGATCTGTGACACTGAGAATGGACAATTTTTTCGTTCGGTAATAATTTAGGTCAAAGTTTGATAAATACTTAAAACGCAGTTCACCATACAGAGGGCAGTCAAAAAGGAAATGCATTTCATCTTCTAGAGTGTTTCTGCAAAATGGACATTTCTTCTGATCCGTGTTAGGTGTCTGGTACCTGTACTTGTTGCCTCTCAGGTCTGTAATACCTAAGCGAAACTTAGTACAGTCGAACACGCTTAAGTCGAATTCGCAGGGGAAATGGATTTTTGTTCGACTTATCCGAAGTTTGACTTATCCGTGACGACGGATAAGGTCGAATTTCGACTCTAGCTTCGAGTTAAGCGAGTTGCACCTTTTCACCCCCCCCCCCCCCCCCGATTCGGTTTGGAAACTGAAATGTATTTTGCCTGGTCAACATGAGCTTACTGCTGCTGCGTTGGTATAGTTCGCCCCCTTGTGTCATTTGCACCTGCTGTAAATGCACCGCGACCGTCTGAACAACATAGCGATTGCACCATTACCACAAGGTAACCCCAACCCTAAATCTAAACCTAACCTTAAACCGATCTAAGCAGGTGAACTCTACTAAATGAGTGTGGATGCGTTTGAATAGTTTGCCCAGAACGGCCCAGGGGTGCGAACTACACTGAGCCTTATTGCTAGGATTTGTTATATTCAATACGCTCGTGTAAGCTGCCATGTCATCGAATCTCCGCAGCTATTTTGTTCACTTTGAGTTCACTTTCAGTTCATAGTACTGGCTTGGTCTTACCATAGTCACACATGCAATGCAGAGGAAGGAGAAAGCCAAGTTTTTTTTTTCTGATGGCTGTTTCGTTCTGACATGAAAGCTGCCTGGTACCAAACGGTGATACGTTTCCAGGTTATGTTTTCTCTTCTTTTCTAGTTTCACTCTTATTCTGCTTGTAAGATTAGCAGCGTCATCTGTGCGTGCGCGTGTGTGTGTGTGCGCGCGCGCGCGCGTTCGCAGTCATATGATCGCATGTGCTCAATAAATTCTAGTACAACGTCATATAAACACACGCAGTCAAATAGCAGAAAGATTCAACTCTAACCGGCAGACTCTCTCTCTCTCTCTCTCTCTCTCACACACACACACACACACACACACACACACACACATTTCACACACCAGGAATAACTCACTGCTTACCTTCCGAATCCGACGGCAAATCACCTTCTTAACACTGGCAACAGAAAACCTCAGAGATCAGGGGCACAGGGTCAGATCTCACGCCTAGCTCTCTTCTTGCACGTGTTTCTCGCCAATTTCGTGTTCTACCACCCAAGTAACCAGCCCTAAGGCCCGCGGGACACATAACACCGTCAAACCTGTACTTGCACGGAAAATGTAAAATCTCCGTGCAAGCCGTGTTTTGGCGCTGAAGCTTCAGAAGGACAAAAAGAAATTCCCGTGCCAGCGACTGGTACGACTTATCCGAGGCTAAAATTGCAGATTTCGTTTGACATAACCGAGTTTTGACTTATCCGTTTTTGAGTACTCGTTCGACTTATCCGTGGAAAATTTAGTCATACAAAGAGGAAGTTTGGCCGGGAAAAACTTTTTGCTTCGACGTATCCGAAGTTCGACTTAAGCGTGTTTAACTTAAGCGTATGGGTCTGTATATGTATTTCTCACATAGTGTGAAGTAACAAACTCAAAGTACATTTCTGGTTCTAATGTGCTTTTGAAACTACGGTAAAGCTGAAAACGTTCACTATCTGACAGTTTAGAAGACCAGTTCTGTCCAGCACAATCAATCATTCTTTGCTTGAACACTTTTAAAAACCTCTCCTTGTGTCCAACTCCCTGAGACAACCAAACATGACCGAAACCATTTTGATATAACAGTAGTTTTACCTTTGATGCCCATGTTTCCTTACCCCTGACATCCATGTCTCTTAACATCTGATACGCCATACTGGAAAATCTGTCTACAGGTAATGAACACAGTCTAAGCCAGTAGGAAACACATCTTGTGGAAGCTAGTACAGAAAGCGGATAACGACCAAGTTCGCCATAAACCATCTGATTAGGTGTGCGTAGACCTACATTCAACAACCGCTTACAGGCAAACAAGTGCACCTTTTCTATTTCAAGAGAATGTTCTGTGCCCCATATTTCTGAGGCGTACAACAGGATCGGAACAATCTGTGCATCAAACAGTTGAAAAAATACAGTTGGGCTTGTACAATTGATCCTCCACAAAGTTTTGAAAATATCAACTACGCATTTCTTTGCTTTTGTGACCAAGTCTTCAACAGACGAGCTAATACTCAAGCGAGTAGTGAAGTTCATGCCGAGGTACTTATACTTGTTTACAACTTCTACTTGCTGGGGTCCATAGTACCATTTCTCGTGTTTTGATAGGTATCCACCATTTCTAAAAACAATGACTTTTGTTTTATCTATATTTACAGTGAGGCCAAGTCTTACCGACATTGTAAACAAATTATTCAGCTTCGTTTGAAGCCCACTAGGAGTAGAAGAAAACAATGCTATATCGTCAGCGAACATCAACAAGAACAGTTCAGCTGCACCTGGTCGCAGCTGGAAACCGTGTTTACCATTGTTCACAATATAAAAAGCCAGTTCGTTTATCAGAAACGAGAATAATGTCGGCGAGGCTAAACAACCCTGCTTAAGCCCTTGATAACACTCAAAATAATCTGTACAGTTCATGTTGTCTCTAACACAAAATTTCACAGAGTTGTACATTGCCTTCAGTGCTGAAAGCATTTTACCGCTTACACCAGCCTTCAGCAGAATATTCCAGAGTACATTTCTCTTCACTGTATCGAATGCTTTCTGGAAATCAACGAAAGCTACGTATACTTTTCTATTTTGTAATAGATGTTTTTGAACAAGAGCATATAGAGTGAAGATGTGATCTATTGTTGTGTAAGACTTTCTAAAACCAGCTTGGGTTTCAGAGATGACATCATGTTCTTCGGTCCAGTCGGTCAGTCGCTTATTTAATATATATGTGTATAATTTACTGACACAAGACAGTAGGGCAATGCCACGATAATTGTCAGGATTGTTCAGATCACCTTTTTTATGAAGTGGAAATATGATGGCTTTGCACCACTCTTTTGGGAATGTGCCCGTAGTAAAAAGTGCATTAAAGTATCTAGTAAGAAACGGGACAATAATTGGTTCTGCAATTTTTAAAACTTCATTAATCAAACCGTCTGGTCCAGCTGCTTTTCCTAATTTTGCATGTTTTAAGGATTCCTTGACTTCTGTTACTGTTATATCATTATCTAGATCATGAAATATATCATCGCCATCATTGTTTTCTTGTAGGGTGACGTCTTCTTCATTCTGTTCACGACTGTCATTTAGAATGTTAGAAAAGTGGCGGAACCATGATTCTTTTGTTATGTTGTTTTTTGCCCTGGGTTTTCGTTTCCATTTTTTAATTTCCTTCCAAAATGCCTGTGCATCGCGTCTGCTGTTGATCAGTTTATCCACACTGTCTTTCTTGAATTTAATCTCTTTAGTTTTGAGTAATTTTTTGTACTTCTTTCTTTCTTCTAAATAAATTTGTCTGTTTTCTGTTGTCTTATTTTTATTAAAGGATCTTAAAGCTTTCCTCGTTGTTTTCTTTGCTGTAGAGCATTCCTGGTCAAACCAGGGGTGTCCTGCTCTTATATGGGAACTATTGACATTACTACAAGAAATATGCTTTGTCATGCAACTTGCAGCATCTTTGACAGCATTTGTAAAAGTTTCAATGGCATCATCAAGAGAATGATCTATCTGAGCAGTCGCATGTTCTAAACAAGTTTGAAATGCAAGTGATGACAAATTGTCCATGAGTGTCTGCGACTCATCTGGACTCCATATTATTTTATCAAATGAATAAGACTGAGCGTTTTCAAAGGGTGCACCCACATCATTTGGAGAGTGCGCGGGGTTAACAGTGAGTTCAAGTGGCATATGGACAGACTCAATTCTGTCTGCTACACTGAGACTCGTACACAAGGAAACAAATTCTGGGGAAGCAATAAAGTAATCGTTTGTACTACTACCAGTAGAAGAGATGAAAGTGAGCTGTTTTGATGAGTCAGGACTACATAAACCATTCAAAATCAATAGTTCAAAACATGCACACAGGTCTAAGAGATTTCTGCCAAACGCATTTTCAACATGATCATCGGAACTTCTGCTTCTAAGAAACAGTTCGGTGTCACTAGATAACGTATTTTCTGGGTCAAGCTGGAATAAGTAAGAGTTCGGTTGTAAATCAGCCGTTCTACCGTTGAAGTCTCCGCACAGGAGAAAGTGGACGTCACCAAACTGTTCAAGTAAGCTGACAAGACACTGTTCTATTTCATGAATATGATATGTATGAGGTAAGTTCTTATAAAACGGCGAATCCTTTGGGGGCACGTAACACGCAAAGAGAATTACATCACAGTCCGTACCAAAGAGTGTTTTGTCAAGCTTAAGAACGATGACCTGGTCGCATGAAATATCTATCCTAGATACAAACTGAGCGTATTCATTTCGTATCAACACTACGACGGCCTGTAAAGAACTGACTTACAGCTACGCTTCCTTACACTCACTGACACACAGACAGACAGGGAGTTCTGTTCAAGACAAAAAAAAAAGCAGCACAAGTGTCGTAACGATTACAAGCTATAGCTTTATTTTCAGTCATCACGTGTCGCAGCTTTTAGACCAACACTGTGACAAAACACCAGAAAACAGAAACTTCAACAGCAACTGTTACAGAGACACAGAGAGAGAGAGAGAGAGAGAGACACTCTATAGTTAGAAAAACTAATAAGTCTGTACTCAATTATTAGTACACTTGACCCAGTTAAATATACTTCGCACACATAAAAACCCCTCTACTGGTCTTGCCACAGAAACCGTCTGTCGTGGAGCAACTCGGCCAGGCGCTGGTTGTGAGGACGGTAGAAGTCGTCCAGCATGGCCCGCGTCTCGGCCAGCATGGGGTGGCTACGTAAGGCCAATTTTCCGACATTCCTTCTTTGGATGGCGGTGATGTTGGTCATCGTCTCTCTGTCAGGCTGTGCTGTCGAGCGGAAAATGGTGAGAACTGAACAGGAATGAGTTGTTGCAGTTGTGTGAGGGCTCTCTCTCTCTCTCTCTCATCCTCCTCCTCCTCCTCTCTAAACTATGAAAACATCCCTTCAAGGTTTCGTTCGTTCGTTCTTTCGTTCTCTGATGATGATGATAATGATAACGATGATTTCACGAGGAGCGTGTCATTGTTTCACGCACGCCACACACACACTGGCACACACACACACACACACACACACACACACACACAATACTGCCGCATTTCTGGTAGGCATTTTATGTGCGATAGGATCTCCCAAAGAAAAACAAAGCAAAATGTCTGCCTACCTAAGTCCAGAAACGCAAACACCTTTGTCATCCCTGCCGTGACGTCAGCAGAAAAGTCCTCCAATCGAATGATGTATATTTGGTCACGTGGAATGCGAAGCAGCCAATCAGCAATGAAAACATGGTACACTCCTACAAGAATTCTGCAATTCTGTAACACGATTGAACGTAAGACAGCATTTAGTAACGTGGGCTTTCTAACGTTCTGCTATTTCAGCCAAGGACGCAGTAAGCAGCACTGAGCAGACAAACACAGCAGCACACACCGTCACTCTCATGTCATAAAGAATGTTCCGTTGTTCCGCCTTTCTGTTCCTCTGTCTTTTCTTTGGTATATATACTTGTTTTCTTGTTTATTTGTGTGTCTTTTTTTAGCTAAAAAGCGACTCCCATCAACACGTATATGATAAATAATTAGATCTATATACAGAATAAAGTCTATATCATTACTTTTATTTTATAATTTAAGTTTACAAACCAAGATAACGAGCAATATCTGAACGTGCTGACAAAATACAAAATACGGGTTCACAACAACATCCTGCAACACGTACATAGAGAGACAGACAGACAGACAGACAGACAGAGCACTAACAAAACCTACATGTACAAAGCTGCTTCCAGTCCCAGTTTGGGAAAACATACATACGTATTACATGAATAACAGCACCACTGGGCGTCGAGTCTACTATACAAACTATCGGTACAATGCCAGGTCTCCATGCTCTCCGAGCCAATATAATCAGGTCAAACAATATGCTATTGGCAACCTCGTAAAAGTCGCCTGGAAACAGGAGCTTAATCTGAGAAAACATATTAAGGCTCCAAGAGGGCTTTTTGGAAAGCTTGTCCTGTCTTATTTTTAGATTAAAAAACTAAACAAACAAACAGCAACAATAAACCAACAACAACAACATCAAATCAGATTGGAACCCACGGTCCTTTCCGGTATAACGATATAACAGTATGAGTGAATACCTTCGGCCTGTGCAGTGACATGTTGTATGCACAATGCCGCAGTGTGTTCTGTTTCAAACAAACTTGAAGGCGGGCAATCTGCTTTTTGACAAGCCAGTGAAAATTCTCCTTTGTTGGGCTGCGCTGTCCAGCAACACCACTGTAGAAATAGTAGCCAGAATATAATCTGAAAGTGGAAGAAATGAAACTTGTGACAAAGAAATCTACGACCATATTGCAATTCCCGATGTTGTACTTTGTGCATTTGTTAAACAGCCTAGCCAACTTGTGCGTAAAAACTGGAAAGATATTTTCAAACACAGATTTATCTGCGTGCCTGAGAGTTTTGACAATTTTTTTTTTTTATGGTGGACTTATATATCATATCCAATCGTATCATATGGTCGGCTGGGGCCAGATATTTCTGCTGGCCTTTTTCTCGTTGCCCCGTCTTTGATATCACCCCTTTGTGGTGGAGAAGGACGTTAAACTCCCAAACATCCACCCATCCGCCATCGTTCACACGGAAAATTTGACATATAGGGCCTAATATATATGAAAAGACTGCATCAAATCAAATTACGCATCATCCCGCTATTTTTGTCACGTGCGACAACTGCAGATATGCACTGGAATAGTTTTAATTAAGAATAACAGGCCTTTTAGCCAAACATAGGGTTTTTTTCAAGTTTCTGCGAGAAGCACCAATCCAAGGAGTTCTAAACTTGCAATTTCGTAAGCATGTACAATCCAAGGTATTTATTTACCAGCCCTCCAGATTTGCAGATTTTTTTTTTTACTACTTTTGTCCCTATCGGGAAGTTCGGGCTGCTTCCCCTGGGGGAAGCGCGTCGCCGCGGTGCAGCGCACCCAATACCTATCTCCCCCCCCCCCCCTTTTTTTTTTTACAGTTTTGCTGGGGGAGGAAAGCCGGATTACCCGGAGAGAAACCCCCGATGAGCAGCCTGGCAGCCAGGACAAACCGGTTTCACATATCACAAGCTCGACCTGGGCTCGAACCCACGCTTCATCGCCATGACATTGGTGACGGCCGTTCAGTAGCGCAGCGGCTAAATCCGACGAGCTACCTATTAAACCACCGCTCACCCCTCATTTCAGTCAGGGAAGTCACAGCACCAACAAAGAAATCACAAAGACATGAACAAGCATCGTGTGCCTTTCTCTAAACATATTTGACGAAGGTTTGCGCATAGTGTTTCGCCGAGTGAAGGAGAAATTGCGTAAATCGCGGCTGAAAAGCATTGCTAACTGACCGTCCATTTTCAAACAAATATGTTGGAAATTCCCTCGAGAGTTGTACCTTCAATGCTCGGGTTGTGAGTTCGAATCCCGAGTCAAATATTTGCACTGGCGTCTTTCTCGTTGCCTTAACTTTGATATCACCCGTATTTGGTGGAGAAGGACGTTTAAGTCTTAGGCTGCATCAGATCTAACTCTGTGGCAAATGCATGAATATTAATTGGCGACAGTTGCGGGCCTTGTGTGGGAACGGTACTCCCCCCCCCCCCGCCGTATGTGGTGGAAAAGGACGTTAAACCCCCAAACCACCCACCCTCTCTCTCTCTCTCTCTTGCCTTGATACGGTTCCGTCTGGGTATTTCGTGCCTCAATCCTCATCGTTTACGATTTTCTAATTCTACCGACATTAATGTCTTATCCTGTCCATTTTGTGTTGGCACGGCTG
Organism: Batillaria attramentaria; assembly: GCA_018292915.2. Classification (NCBI taxonomy): domain Eukaryota; kingdom Metazoa; phylum Mollusca; class Gastropoda; family Batillariidae; genus Batillaria; species Batillaria attramentaria. The sequence continues at coordinate 8,831 of JACVVK020000235.1, forward strand.
AAACGGAACTCCACTTTATGTTTGTATGTCCCAGGTATCAACATCTCAGATAGATATTCCTAAAAAAATCTATCGGCTCCCTTCGGCCTTTCGTCTTTCGATATTGATGTCTACCTCTAATGTTGTCACATCTCATAACTAAGCGCAGTATATTCAGTTATGAAGCGTTTGAGTTGCGCAATTCCTAAACTCCTGTTTCCAAATCTAGTTTTGCTGTGTTTGTCTATACCATTACGGTACGTTAGTGACGCCGCCTCAGGTTCTTGAGTTTATATGCATAATTGTTTTAGGTGCGTGGTGTTTACATGTACGTAGTTAGATTGTTGTGAATATTGTTAAGTCTTGTGCGTACAGCCCTGTGTGTTTTGGGTGTACGTGCCTGTGTACGTGCGTCTAGTATTTCTGTTTATTCTCTGCATGTACAAGTGCGTGTAGGTACGTGTTTTGTGTATTTATAAGCACGTGCTTAGTAGTCTGCCGTGCATAATCTCCCCTCCTTGAAATGGGCCGCAGGCCTAATCAATAAAGTTCGAGTTCGAGTTCTCTCTCTCTCTCTCTCTCTCGCTCTCTCTCTCTCTCTCTCTCTCTCTCTTGCTCTCTCTCTCTATTTTCGCTTGTTTTGCTTGTCTTGCTGGTAGCCATATTTAGCTTGATTACTGGTATTCACTCGCATATATTTCATATTATACTATGCCACAGACACAAATCCAAAACTTACAGATAGGACATCTTAATGTTTATCACCTGTGCAACAAAGTCCCTGATGTCTCCGTGCTCCTTAATGAACCTACAACTTTCCACATTTTTGGCTTCACAGAAACCCGACTTTCTGACAATATCAGTGATGAAATCATCAGTATCCAAAATTACACTATCCTACGACGAGACGCTTCTGTCCCTGGCCATACCGGATTAGCCGTATACATACATGACTCAATTAAACACTGTGTCACCAGGCGAACAGATCTCGAGTCACACAAAGTAGAAAGTTTATGGCTGGAAGTTAAAACCAACAACTCCTCCCCTTCTCTCATCGGTTATATTTATCGTAACCCGGCCGCTACGTTTCCTTGGTATGACGACTTTACGTCAATGCTGGATCAGGCACATAAACGCAAAGGTGATATTCATATCCTAGGCGACTTTAATATCGATTTGCTAAAGCCCGGGCATGCTGCCTGGAAATCCACTTTAACGTTTTTAGGATTGAGGCAACTCGTACAGTCACCGACACGTGTTTCATCATCTTCCTCATCCCTTATTGACCACATCTACACCACTAACACTGACGTTGTGAAAAATGTTCATGTGCCTATTGTTGCCATAAGTGATCACTATCCTGTTTGTTGTTCATTGTCTGTCAAATGTGATAAGCCACCACCAAAACAGCACACATCCATCTTGTACCGATGCTTTAAACGTTTTAATGAAGTGTCATTTCTGCATGATTTGTCTACGGTGCCATTTGATGATGTGTACAAACACAATGATCCTGATGAAGCACTAGCATTATGGTACAGGCTGTTCCTTGGTGTCCTTGACACACACGCCCCACAACGTACTAAGCGGGTAAAACATCCCCGAATGCCACCATGGCTTACAGAGGACATTAAACAGGCTATGGAGGTCCGAGATAAATTGAAACGAGAAAAAAAATTCCAAGAATTCAAGAAACAAAGAAATTACGTAAAATCACTTGTTAGAAAGGCCCAGAGATTGGAAGCCGAAAAGGTAATTGCTGACGGCAAAGACTCTCGCACAATATGGCAGGCTATTAACATGATTACAAAAGGTAAAAAATCTCAGTCTCCCACGATCCCCCATACTCTCACAGCCAATTCTTTTAACAGTCATTTCCTAAATATAGCAGATACTTTAGCCCAGGAAAATGATAGCGACCCCGAAAATTATGTCTGTTCAGAACAACTGAAACTACATTGCAACACGTCTACATGTAAACCATTTACCATACCATTAATGACTGTGCTAGATGTTGGTAAGTCAATATCGAACATGGCAAACAAAAAATCGTGTGGTTTGGATGGCATCAGTAGCAAAATACTAAAAACGTCCCTGCCATATATAATTGAGTCATTGACATTTATCTATAATCTCTCTATTCAAAATAATGTATTTCCAGCGGCCCTTAAAAACGCTAAAGTTGTCCCGATACCAAAAAACAAAAATCTAAGCGATGTAAATGAATATCGTCCAATATCTATACTATCAGTTCTCTCAAAACCCCTAGAAAGACACATTCACACACATCTGCTCACATTCCTCGAAGAAAATAAACTTCTGTGTGCTTTTCAGTCAGGTTTCCGTCCAGGCCATTCGTGCCAGACTGCTCTCACTCACATCATAGATAAGTGGCTTAGTGGTATAAATGAGTCAAAGCTGTCTGGAGCAATATTTCTTGACCTCAAGAAAGCTTTTGATTTAGTGAATCACAGCATTCTGTTGAAAAAACTGCGGTTATACAACATTGGGTCCGGCGCATTATCATTCTTCTCATCCTTCCTCTTACACAGGAAACAGAGAGTCTTTTTAAATGGCACATTCTCATCCGAAGGGATTGCTAAGTATGGAGTACCTCAGGGCTCCATCTTGGGGCCTCTTTTATTTTGTCTTTATATCAATGACCTTCCTTTTTGTTTATCTAGTCCCAACGTGTCCTGCGAGTTATTTGCAGATGACACAACACTACACACATCCGACACAAAAGAGGCAACAATAAACAAAACACTCCAGCAGAGCCTCGATGAAGTATCTGAATGGTGTACCCAAAATCATATGATAATCAGCGTCCCCAAAACAAAGAGCATGCTAATAACTACCCGCCAAAAACACCAGCGGAAGCCTCTACCTCTCAAACTATCTCTCGGCTCAGAGCCCATACACCAAGTGTCAACGCATCGCCTTTTGGGCGTTACAGTGGACGACCAATTGAAGTGGGAGCCGCACCTAGAAAAACTTAGTAAAACCCTGTCTAAAAATCTTTTTCTCTTAAGTAAACTTAACCGCATAGTTAGCCACGACAGTTGCAAAGTTTTCTTTCACGCACATATAAAAAGTCATATAGATTACGCCTCCAACCTCTGGGACAAATGTGGTGATATTCACTTGAAAAAGATCAATTCTCTCTATAAACGTGGTATAAAGCTTTTACATCCTGGGCCCTTACCCACAGAAGAAAAACTTAGAGCGCTCGAACTTCTCCCCCTTACCAAGCATCTTGAGTTCAACCGGTGTGTTTTCATGCACAAGATAGTCCACTGTAAGGCTCCTCCATATCTGACCACGTTCTTTCAACCAAGTCAGCGACACAACGCAAGAAATGGCCTGTTCCAATTACCATTACCTAGATTGGACATTTTTAAAACAAGCCTCTCATTCTCTGGGTCACTTTCATGGAACCAGTTGCCAGCATACTTAAAATGTACCCCGAAGCTTCATTCATTTAAAACTCAACTTCTCAGATACTTACGTAAGTCATAGGTCTACGAACAATATCTGAACCGTGCTAAATTACTCGTTATCAGATGGCACTATTACATGTTACCTTTTTACAAGTTATGTTGTATACTACAATTTCAAACACCATGCTATCTACTTCTTCACCTATTTTCCGATGTGTTTCCTTTGAATTTCTTGCGCTTCTTTGTATCTTTGCATGTTTTTTTTTGTTTTTGTTTTTTCTACTTTCTTATTAGATTACTCCCTTTGTGCCTGGTATACTTTTTTTTTGTAATGTTAGCCTTTATTTTTTTAGTGTTCGTAGATTAGCAGGACAGCTTGTAAGATAGGCAGACCATGCCTACAAGTCTTTATCCTGAAATAAACGTTTCAGTCAGTCAGTCAGTCAGTCTCTCTCTCTCTGATAATTTACCTTTCCGTTGGATTTCTGACCATGATGATGATTTTCACATTGGGATTCAGATGACGAACAAATTCACTATTTAGAATCTGAGGTTCTGAGCAGTTTTCGTTGCCTGGCAACAGGAACCAGTAGTCATGTCTCCAAACACGGGAGGTGCTTCCATCCCCTGGAAGGAACCATGCAAACTTGAAATACACCAAACTGCGCCATGAACCAGAACCAGAAACAAAGATCTCTCTCTCTCTCTCTCTCTCTCTCTCTCTCTCCCTTTGCATTGCTCTTTTTTGGTTTTGTTTCTCAGTGTTGTATATTCTTGTTTGCCTGTTGCCAGTAGTTGGTTTTTTTGTTGTTGTTTTTTTTTTTTTTGGTAGCAACGGCAGATTGAAAATTAACCATTGTATGGCTAAATCTTTTCCGTTGAAAAATAAAGTGCGTTCGTTCGTTCGTTCGTTCGTTCTCTCTCTCTCTCTCTCTCTCTCTCTCTCTCTCTCACTTGCTAACTTGATGAGTGCTCGAGAGAGAGAGAGAGAGAGAGAGTCACCTGTAAATATTTGATCTCAATGTTTTAATTTTCTTTGCTAGATGTGTTTTAGTAGTGTGTAGTAACGGCAAGTTTGTAAATTAACGATCTTCTCTGTCAAAACTTTAACCGTTGGAAAATAAAGTTTCATCATCATCATCATCATCATCATCATCATCATCATCATCATCTCTCTCTCTCTCTCTCTCTCTCTCTCTCAAATATCTATTAGCCAACAAATAACCCCTAATGATAAACAAGTAGATACTGTAATTATGTTTACTTGTATATACACCTACTAATTCATGCATTCGGCAAGTGTGTGTGTGTGTGTGTGTGTGTGTGTGTGTGTGTGTGTGTGTGTGTGTGAAGTTTCATGCTCCAGTTTTGAGTAGTCTATGTTCGAACGTTGTCTTGTTTGGTTTTTCAAAACGGCGAGTTCGAAAACTGGTCGAAAGACCACAACTTCCACCGTTTTCAAATGAGGTTATTTTCAATTTCTCTCTCTCTCTCTCTCTCTCTCTCTCTCTCTCTCTCTCTCTCTCTCCTGTATTTTGTCCGTACTGACATAATCAACAGACACTAACTGCTAGACACCGTTCCGACAGGATCATCAGTCACTGTTACACACCGTTCCCACAAGATCATCAGACACTGACTGTTAGACACCGTTCCGACAGGATCATCACACACTAACTGTTAGACACCTTTCCGACAAGATCATCAGACCCTGACTGTTAGACACCGTTCCGACAGGATCATCAGACACTAACTGTTAGACAAATTTCCGACAGGATCATCACACACTAACTGTTAGACACCGTTCCGACAGGATCATCAGACACTAACTGTGTGACACCGTTCCGACAGGATCATCAGACACTAACTGTGTGACACCGTTCCGACAGGATCATCAGACACTAACTGTTAGACAAATTTCCGACAGGATCATCAGACACTGACTGTTAGACACCGTTCCGACAGGATCATCAGACACTGAGTGTTAGAAACCGTTCCGACAGGATCATCAGACACTAACTGTTAGACAAATTTCCGACAGGATCATCAGACACTGACTGTTAGACACCGTTCCGACAGGATCATCAGACACTAACTGTTAGAAACCGTTCCGACAGGATCATCAGACAATCAGTGTTAGACACCGTTCCGGTGGGATCATCAGACACTGACTGTTAGACACCGTTCCCACAGGACCATCAGACACTGAGTGTTAGAAACCGTTCCGACAGGATCATCAGACGCTAACTGTTAGACACCGTTCCGACAGGATCATCAGACACTAACTGTTAGACACCGTTCCCACAGGACCATCAGACACTGACTGTTAGACACCCTTCCGACAAGATCATCAGACGCTAACTGTTAGACACCGTTCCAACAGGATCATCAGACACTGTTAGTCACCGTTCCCACAGGACCATCAGACACTAACTGTTAGACACCGTCCCTACAGGATTATCAACACTAGCAGTTATACTCACCGATAACAAGAGACTGTATATCTCCTGGGTTTCGTCCGCTTTTGTGCAGTTCTCTGGCAAACATTTGGGCATACGATTTTATGCCTAACAGAAAACAGAAAAAAAAAACAAAAACATGACGTGTATTTTTTTAAATATACATTTGATATTTTAAAAAAAAAAAAAAAAATCACTGTCCCGGCAAACTAAATGAAAAATACTTTACCTGAGAAAAGTGTATGACTTGTATCGCTTTTCTGTATACAACTGGCCTTTTCAGACCATCACATCAGTGTGTGTGTAAGCAATTTTGATTGAATTCAGTTTAATCCTTCTTTAAAAGCATGGGTGTATTTGCATCCACGATGTACGACGCGCAAGTTTTCTTCTTTACAATAGGGATGAAATTTACATCCACGACGAACGGCGCGCAGGTTTTCTTCTTTTAAGTTGGGATGCATTAGCATCCACGATGAAGGGCGCGCACGTTTTCTTCTTTAAAGTAGGGATGAAATTTACATCCACGACGTACGGCGCGCAAGTTTTCTTCTTTAAAGTAGGGATGAAATTTACATCCACGATGTACGGCGCGCAGGTTTTCTTCTTTTAAGTAGGGATGCGTTAGCATCCACGATGTAGGGCGCGCACGTTTTCTTCTTTATAGTAGGGATGGAATTTACATCCACGACGTACGGCGCGCAAGTTTTCTTCTTTAAAGTAGGGATGAAATTTGCATCCACGATGTACGGCGCGCAGGTTTTCTTCTTTTAAATAGGGATGCGTTTGCATCCACAATGTACGACGCGCAGGTTTACGTCGTCGAAGCTTAATCAAATCAAAACTCCTACCCTCTTGACTTACCGAACTGCTTTCTTCTAAAACGCGCGTTAAACCAGCCGGGTTCTTTGTGCGCAGGACGAGCGACATCTGGGTGCATACATATCCTGTTCCATAAGTCTGTGGTACCACACTTGGGAAATCCGGCCAGGTAGAAGTATGGTAGACAGGACATGCCAAGACTGGAATTTTCCTCATACCAGCAAGGGTTGCGGAAGTTGTTGAAAAAGGGAAACGGTCCCTGGTTGGGGAAAAGGTATGCAAGATTTTAAGGTCGGCGTTGCTAAGGTCTGAGCAAAATATATTGAAGCAACACATCCCTGTCTAGTTAACACCAAATTTATATGCACAGATAAGTAATGATGTTCAGCCTACAAAATTTGAAAATAAATTCCGAAACTTAAACTGATGAGTGAGTTACTTCGCACTGCGTGATTGTAATCTGTTCTTTTCCTGTGTGTGTGAGTGAGTGAAAGCGTGTGATTTACGTGAGCGCGCGATTTGGGTTCAGTTCGCGGCACTTTTCAAGAAACTGGGTAAAGTGCCTACACGATACTCCGTCATCATCATCATCATCATCATCATTATTATTATTATTGATATGATGAGAAAGTTCTAAGATAGTGTTTGTAAAACTCACTGATGCAGTAGCAGCGTCTGTTCAAAACACAATTTTAGCACGTCTGGAGCAGCCTTAAGGCAGGCGCTTTAACTCTTTGACGACGGAGCGCAATTTCTGACAGGAAATCGTGTGTCAGAAATTGCGCTCCGTCGTCAAAGAGTTAAAGCTGTTTTTAACCGTTTTAAAACTTGTGACCTGACACCATGTAGCGCCTGACTCAAGGTAATAGATAAGTAACTCTGGCAAGTCTGGATAACAGTGTCGCAGGGTTGAAAATCAAGCATCGTCTTCATACGCAAACAACTTCATAGCTTTACTTGTCTTTTTTTGCATTTTAGAACATGCATCTTAAAGTATGTGCCTTTAACACTTTCTCTGCCGGTCAGTGCCATAACTTCTGGAAACTTACTTTCAGTTGCAATCACTTCTTTTTTAACCACAATTGTTTTATACAAACCGTCAATATTCAGGATCAAGAAAACTCGAAGATGGCAGTGGTCCTCGTGTTTGCAAAAACTCGAAAATGATAGTGAAATGAACGTTCGTGTAAACATCAAAGTGGCAGGGAACGTGTTAATGTTATGAACGTCTGACCTGACATACAGTACTTCCATGTACTACCTGCCTTTGGTAACTTCTAAACGTATGGAGCGCAACTTACTAACTGAAGTAGATCATATTCTTTCATCGGTTTTGCCCCTGGAACCCCCACGGGTCCTTTACATTGGTCTGGTAACTCTTGTCCGACACCTAAGTTGACTGGCCGCGAGAAGCGTGATGACACCGGCAGAGGATTCCACAAAACATTTGCTGGAGTTGTGCTCCGCCAAGAAATGCCAACATAGGTTAACATCCCGCATAACAGAACGAGAACACACACGACAATACGCCTTGTTCCCATCTCTGGCAATGCGTGTGAGAAGAACAGACACACAGTAGAGATATTTCCCTGGACGTGCACGTGCTCTACTCATGCATTTTGTTTTATGTCGTCAGTGTCTGACACAGCTGTGCTAACTGGCGATGCAGAAAGGCCCATAAAGTAGTTGAGGGCATTGGCATTGGCGTTTTCTCAACAACAACAAATAGCAGAGGTACCAAACTTGGCGTGCTGATGGACACTGTATGTAGGCAATAGCTTTCTTATCTGAAGGTGGAAGGCTGTGAAGTAGTCGTCATTACTGAATGCTCAGCAGGCTGCAAGAGAAATATCCTTTTTAAGGACAAGAAATTGGTATTGTATTGTATGGGGGGGGGGGGGGGGGCTCGGTGGTAGAGCATCCTGACCAGATGTGGTCCAGGGTTCGTATCCCTTCAGAGGCAAGTTTGTATGTGCAGCCCTTCCCGCTTATGTGCCGCGGTGGAATGGACCCATTCGCCCACTGTACCTGCAGGCACCTGTCTGATTGTAGCGTTGATATGGTGTGTGTTTTGTGAAGGTGTACTGTACTGTATTAGACCATTGCTCACCCCATGTGATGTGTCAAGGTATCTGATATAACAATAAGCCTAAATACTTCTTCTTTTGGTGTTGTTGTTTTGGTTTTGTTGTTGTTGTCTAAATGCATGTTGTTGTCTAAATGCATGTTGTTTTCGTGTGTCACACTTCAAATGCAAGTATATGGACATCTGATGCACCTAGAGAAATTCCAACTGAAATTCACAAGACGTGTCAGTATTTTGTGTTTTGATTTCTCGTTTGATTGAGCTGTTGTACTTTCAGTAAACAGGTATCTGCATACGCCGACAGATGAGGGTTGTCTGTCCCTTTGTACTACCCTCTGCGCCTCCGTGAACACCCTAAGGCAAACCTGACTAAAGGCAACACTCAAAATAAATTACGTTTACACCTTGGATACGAGGGCCTCTCATTATGTTTTGCACCCTGGACGAACTAATGACGTCACTACTTTTCTGTTTACATCACATCGTAGACCAGTTTAATAATACTTATGAAAACAAAAATTACTTGATTCCGTACAACCGTTTATATTTCATGCGACAAAATGTGCAGTAAGGGTGACGAGTCTTTAGCCAGCAGTGTTGACCTTTCTGGAAGGGATTTTCGAGCCATGATGTATTGTGACTACTGCGGGGGAAAATCTTTTCAGGGCAGCTTTCAAAGTTTAAAACACTGTATTGGAGATCAATCTCCGCCCAAAGCCACTGTGTTCAGGTGGTTCCGACGGTTCATGTCTGGCCAGACAACAGTTGAAGACGATGACCGTTCTGGTCCAATGGCAACGACCGTTACCCCAGAAAACGTCTCTAGGGTAGAATCCCTGATTAAGAAGGACCCAAAAATGATGTACGCTGTAACACAGGATATCATGAAGATTTCATCGGGAGATCTCATTTGCATCCTTCACGACTGCCTTGGCATAGGGAAACGTTGTACCCGTTGGGTGCCCTACAACCTGACTGAAGAGCAGAATCGGGGAAGGGTGAACTGGCGCACCCACATGCTAAGAAAATTTGACGGAGGAAGGTCCCCTCGGGTCTGAGACATCGTAACAGGAGACGAAAGCTGAATATACCAATACGACCCCGAAACGAAGCAACAGTCGGCGGTGTGGGGTCTTCCCAGGTGAGAACCCACATGTCAACTTCAAAAGAAACAGAAGTGCTTCCAAAAAAATTGATAGCCTGTTTCTTTGCAAAATCTGGCCACTTTGCCACCATACTGCTTGAAGACAGAAAGACGGTTACGGCTGACTGGTATGTTAACCACTGTTTGCCTAAAGTCTTCCAGGCATGGTGCAAACAGCGTCCCCGAGCGGGTGTCCGTGGTCTACTGCTTCATCATGAAAGTGCCAGCGCGCACATAGTAGCTGCAGCTCTGGACTGTCTAGCCGAAAATAATGTTCAGCTGGTTACCCACCCACCATATTCCCCTGGCTTATCCCTATGTGACTGTTTGTTTTGTTTCCTTTCGTCAAGAGGCAGTTGAGAGGAAAGCAGTTTCGAAGCGCAGAAGATGTCCGAGCATTGTTTGAGGGTGTCAGTTAGTTAGTTAGTTATTTAGGGCTTAACGCCGCGCAAGCAACAAAGACTATTTCGCGGCTAGCACAGTCCCATCCTGCCAGGTCCTTTAAAACATAAAAGGGCTAGCTTAAAACATGATGCAAATATATTATTAAAAATTTGTGAGACTTAAATGAGATCCTGTACAAGATTGTATTCTTCCAGACTAAAAACAATATCACAGATTGTGTTAGGCTGAAAGACTATATTTTATAAAAGAGGTTGACCTCCTTCAAGAAATTGAAGATGTTGTCAGGGGGGACATCCCTGAACAACATCTTCAATGAGTCAACAGAGTAAAACTTGTCACGAGATCCACGCACGAGACCAAAAAGTGCTGAACGGTAAAAGGCTCATCACACGGGACACACCAGGGGGGATCTTCCCCTTTCAGCAGATGGGAATGCGTGATGTGTGTGTCATTTTGGACCTACTCCAGTCAGCGTGGTCGGGTGTCATGGACAGCTGGTTTGAGGGGATGGCAAATTGTGCACAGGCTGATGGGAGGTTCTTCCAAAACCCTGAGTAGACAGACTGGATGTAAGTGTTCTTGAAAAGCCAGGTTGCAAAACATAATGAGTGGCCCTCGTAACAACCATAAACTGAAACAATGTAGTTGTCTTGCTATCTAAAACAAATTTTCTGACCGTGTGTTTGCATTTTACTAGCCGCACAGCGGACTGGCATTAAGAGGAACCATTGACAGTTCAATGAGAGGAGTGTGTGTGTGTGTGTGTGTGTGTGTGTGTGTGTGTGTGTGTGTTTGGGGGGTTAACGTCCTTTTCCACCACAGACGGGGCAACGATGAAAAAGCCAGCACAAATATTTGGCCCCAGCCGGGATCGAACTCACGACCCGAGCATTAAAAGTCCAACGCTCTACCATTCGACCACCCCGGCTCCCCTCAATGAGAGGAACCAAAGCCATTGACATAGTAGGCTAGGAAAATTGCTGAACAAGGTGGAACAAATTTGATCCTAACTTTTTATTACAGATTTCAGTAGAACAGACCCCTAATGCTGTGGTGGTCTCCGTGAATTTTTTCTCCGTCCGCGTCACCGTTAAAAACGACCGTTTATCTTGTCATTTTCACTATATGAGCCCTATAAATGGGCTTTTGAGGGTGTGCACAAAGTATGCGTGTTTGCGGGTACAGAAATGCGCAGAACTCCACTCTAAATACGGTTACTGTTAGACAAGACATGCATTGTTGACATACTGAAATGTTACCCCAGTCAGAATGATGCTTCCTGGATAATTGCGGCAAGTAGTTTGACCGTTGATTCAAAGGACCCTGTAAAACGGCTGTATTTGATGCTTGTGCACTTATCAGGTCACTGCAGGTGACATGTATCGCGGAAAACATTTACGAACATTGAACAGTTCACTCAGAAAACGCTTCTTTGGTGTTGTGAAGTTCTCTTGTCACCGCATGTGCAGGTACGTATGAAATATGATATCCAAGTGAGCACTTTTTTCGGTAGCGATATTTTCGGGGTGCACTTATTAAAGTAGTTGCTGCGTTGTGAGTAGTGAACGGTTTTTCTCAAAGAGCAGTGCACACTCAAGAATAGTATCCCAGTTGTGTCATATCAAAAGTTCATTGAAATCGCTATTGCACTTTTGTCACAAACAGACATCGAAAATACAATCTGTTTAATAATGGCTGAATATGCGAAATGTTGGGAGTAGGGACACTTGATTGGTTGCTGTGATATGGTGTATCCGCGAAAACATGTATAATAGATGCAAATATTCGGGCACATATTCGGTGTTTCAGAATTATCTTCCGGAACTTGTATGAGAGATTCATTGCTTATAGATGGCCGTTAATTGAAGCTATCAGTTCCCTGTACGGGCTGAAAGCGGTGCTTACGAAAGAGCCTGCCATAACTGCTACGCTTGAATCATTTTCTTTTTATACATTTGTCTTGGTGAAAAAGACAATGACTAGTCGTATGAAGAAAGTTCCGTGAATCTAAACAAGCACGTCTTCTTTACAGCGGTCATTATTTTTACCCATGTTTTCCATTTCCTTCATTACATGCTGCGTGGGGGGTAGGTTTATATTTTGCTGCTAGCAGCCACCAATTTTAACTTGTCATTGTTTTACATACTGGGAAAAGTAGAGTGGTCCAAGAAGAAGGAAAACGTGCATCCCACATCACATTTCATGAACTCTTCACTGCTTGAAATAGGTGACTTTAAAAACCTTTTTCTAATTAAACAGAGCATTAACTGCTACGGGGGTAGGTTACCAAGTAGCCTGATATGACGGCCACAGTGTACACAGCGTATTTTGTTATTTACCAACTTTTAGAGGAGAGTCTTAGCACTTACGTGTTACTAGCCCATCCACTATGTCCCTTTGGCTGTGAGTGGTAATGAGGAGAATCCATATTGTGGTTGGGTTCAAAAATTGACTATACACAGCAAAGATTACAAATGACGCCACTGCAGCAGGTATTGTGCACACACTTCAAGTTTGACTACTGGATATGTTAGGCCAAACGCCCTGCGGTGGTCCAATGAAATGACAACAGATTTGCCTGTCGCGGCTGTCGGTTATCAGATCTTCCTTTTTCCATATAGACGCCAATTCTCTTACTGATGGGGACCGGGCTTACACTATTATGCTGCTGCAGCTGCTACGCTTGACAGATCATGTGCAGACGTACATCACGATATAGGGAAATGGTTTAGCCTCACAAAAATACTATTTTAAAGATACCCCTCCGCTTAAAATTGTACAGTAGAACCTCTTTTGGGTGGCCACCCCTTTGGGAGACCACCAGCCTGTGCAGACCAATGTTACAATGATACTGGGTTGCACTTCTTCACTGTCTGAAGCTTCTTTTGGGTGACCACCTCTCTTTTAAGACCACTCTTGTCTGACCAGAGGGTGGTCGCCCAAAAGAGGTTGTACTGTATTGGACATTTTCATTAATTCCTGTTTTTGAGGTACAGGTAACGAAATCAGACAAAATTAATTTAAACTTCAAGTAAAATAACATTTCGCAAATGCCAATAATAAAAAACAAACGACGCCAAAGAAAATCATGTGAAATCTCTTTATTTTCAACGTGTTTTTCCTTGAGAACAAACGCCGTTCAGTTGGCCTTTTTTTGGACGTTTTCACATGTAGGAATGCAGTTCAGTACTAGCAAAGTGCAATGGAAATTATGTAGAGCACAACCTCAAGTCTATAGCAGCATGTGACTGAATTCATTTCAATTGCTATGATGTATGTTAATCACACGGCAAACATGTTTTCAAGGTCAAGGTCACTGGTTTGTCTATTTACTCCAAAACATTTTACTTCATCGCTCAGAATAAGCATTTTGGTGCTGCTCACTTTTGTCCTCGTAATTTGATGAGTTCACAGCATCCTCAGAATAAAAATATGACAGCAAAATCTTCATAAACTCAAGCGTGACCTTGACATTTACTAGAGATCACCAGAAAGGCATTCTTATCAATACATATTGGGCAAATGTTATGCCAAAAGTTGTATTTACAAAATTTTCACCCAGTCTCTATGACCTTTACTCCGAAGGTCAAGGTCACCAAAGGTGTACACAAGAAATTTTCTCATACGAACATCGTTTGTGCTAATTTTGTTTTGCCTGGTGCTTTAAACTGCTTGTTCTTTTGCTTATTCTAACAGAGCGATGAAATAAAATGTTTGGGAGTAAACAGACAAACCGATGACCTTGACATTGTAATCATGTTTGCCGTGCGATTAACATACGTCATAACACTTGAAATGAATTCAGCCACTTACTACTGTAGACTTGAGGTTGTGTTCTACATACTTTCCATCACACTTTGCCAGTAGTGGTATGCTAGTAATTTTCATTCATAAATTTGAGAATGTCCAAAAAAGGCCAACTGAACGGCGTTTGTTCCCAAGGAAAAACACGTTGAAAATAATAGATTTCACAGATTTGCTTTTGTGTCTATTGTTTTTTATTTGCATTCGTGTAATATTATTTTACTTGAAGTTTCATACTAAGTTTGTCTAATTTCTGTACCTGTACCTCAAAACAGGAATTAATAAAAATGTCCGACATTTTCTGAGTGCGTTTGAATTTGAGGCAAAAATGTACACTAAAAATAGTAGTTTTAGGGATGCTAGACCATTTCTCTAAAGCATGATGTGCGTCTGCACATGATCTGTCAAGCGTAGCAGCTGCAGCAGCGTAATATGTCAGCCCGGTCCCCATCAGTAAGAGAATTGGCGTCTATATGGAAAAAGGAAGATCTGATAACCGACAGCCGCTACAGGCACATCTGTTGTCATTTCGTTGGACCACCGCAGGGTGTTTGGCCTAACATATTCAGTAGTCAAACTTGAAGTGTGTGCACAATACCTGCTGCAGCGGCGTCATTTGTAATCTTTGCTGTGTATAGTCAATTTTTGAACCCAACCAGTGGACATAGTGGATGGGCTAGTAACACGTAAGTGCCAAGACTGTCCTCTAAAAGTTGGTAAATAACAAAATACGCTGTGTACACTGTGGCCGTCATATCAGGCTACTTGGTAACCTACCCCCGTAGCAGTTAATGCTCTGTTTAATTGGAAAAAGGTTTTTAAAGTCACCTATTTCAAGCAGTGAAGAGTTCATGAAATGTGATGTGGGATGCACGTTTTCCTTCTTCTTGGACCACTCTACTTTTCCCAGTATGTAAAACAATGACAAGTTAAACTTGGTGACTGCTAGCAGCAAAATATAAACCCACCCCCGACACAGCATGTAATGAAGGAAATGGAAAACATGGGTAAAAATAATAATAATAATGGGTATTTCAGGGACGCTCTCCCTCCCGCAGGAGCTCAGGGCGCCTTACAGTCAACGCGCACTCACTCACACAGAAACGGAAACACACGCAGCATTCCTTCACACATACAGTTAACTACAAACATATAATGTGCAGCATCATACACGGTCTCCGCTGCCCCCGGCACACACACACACACACACACACACGACCAGCAAGATGATGATGTGGCGACAGCTATTGGTTAGGGGCAGTGAAGAGATGGGTTTTCAGATTTTGCTTGAAGGATGGTTTTGTGTCTGCATATCTGATTGATGCTGGGAGATCATTCCAGCAAGTCGGACCCTGGTATGAAAAACTACGCTGACCAAAGGTCTTTGTTCTGACTTGAGGGATATACGGAGTTTCCGAGTGTCGGCAGCTGTAAAGAAGACGTGCTTGTTTAGATTCACGGATCTTTCTTCATACGACTAGTAACCGTCTTTTCCACCAAGACAAACGCATAAAAAGATATTGAATCAAGTGTAGCAATTATGGCAGGCTCTTTGGTAAGCACCGTTTTCAGCCCATATAGGGAACTGATAGCTTCAATTAACGGCCATCTATAAGCAATGAATCTCTCATACAAGTTCCGGAAGATAATTCTGAAACACCGAATATGTGCCCGAATATTTGCATCATATTATACTTGTTTTCGCGGATACACCTTATCACAGCAACCAATCAAGTGTCCCTACTCCCATCATTACGCATATTCAGCCATTATTAAACAGGTTGCAATTTCGATGGCTGCTTGTGGAAAAAGTACAATAGCGATTTCAATGAACTTTTGATATGAAACAACTGGGATATTATTCTTGAGTGTGCACTGCTCTTTGAGGAAAAACCGTTCACTACTCACAACGCAACAACTACTTTAATAAGTACACCCCCAAAATATCGCTACCGAAAAAAGTGCTCACTTGGATATCATATTTCATACGTACCTGCACATGCGGTGACAAGAGAACCTCACAACACCAAAGAAGCGTTTTCTGAGTGAACTGTTCAATGTTCAGCAAATAAAAGCGACACAAAAGGGACAGAAACCACTTAACTTTGACAAAGGACGGCACAGGTCGACGTTTCGGCTTACGCCTTCTTCAGGACATAAACAAATGGGACATAACTTCAACAAACAAGCAAAAGGTAACTCTGCAGACGTACTGACATACACGGCGCGGAAAAAAAAAAAGGGGGGGGGGGGGCGAGAAAAGGACCAGAAAAAATAGCAAAATTATCACAACACCCATCCTTAGGTGACAGAAGACCATGGACTGTGTGTGAAAAAAAAAAAAATGTTGGGCAGAAAAGAACAAAAAAGAATCGTGAAAATTAGCAATCACAACACCCATCCTTTGGTGACACAGGACCATGGATTGTGTGTGAAAAAAGTTCAGAGGGTTATGTTACGGCTTTTCGTTCAAACCACCCGGGGCCTGACTTCCCAGGCGCTGAATAATGTGCGACTCCATGTCGCGTCTGTCTGTGGCGTCACCGTGCATAAGCCACAGGCCAGTTACTGTCATATTTAAGATGGAGTGGCCTGCAGAATTGAAATGCACGGCAACGGGTTTTATTCTGTTATGTCTGGTGTCGGCGATATGTTCAGCAAAGCGTGTTGCCAGGCTACGTCCAGTTTCCCCAACATACAGTTTGTGACATGCGGTACAGATGATGGCGTATATGAGGTTTGTACTGTCGCATGTGAAGTGGCGTTTGATGGTCATTTTTCCTTTGGGGCCCTTGACAGAAGTCACTGTTGAGACATGACAGCAGGTTTTGCAATTTTGTTTTTTGCATGGAGTTGTACCATGGGGTAGGGGTTGGTGGGGCATGACATTGGCGCGAACCAGAAGGTCTCGTAAGTTGGTGTCCCTCTTGTATGCAACAAGAGGTGGGGTGTGGAAGGTCTGTCCAACTGTGCAACTCTTCGACAGAATGTGCCAGTTGGACATGATGATACGTTGGACTGACAGATTATGGGGGTGAAATGGAATGGAGAAAACCGGACGTTCCTGGGCAACTGTATTAGAAGAGGTGTTAGGATGGTGGTGTGTTGTGACTTTCAAAAGGGCTGCATCAATGGTGGTTTGGGGATAGCCCCTCTTTATAAAGAACTGCGACATTTCAACTGAACGTTCTTGAAAATCCTCTAAATCTGAACAAAGCCTCTTAAGGCGAAGGAACTGTGAATATGGGAGGCTGTGTTTAGTGGCAGGACTGTGTGATGAATCGTAATGCAGGTATGCATGTGAGTCTGTAGGCTTGTAGTGCACTGAGGTGGAGAGTGAACCGTTTTGAAGATTTACGGAGATGTCAAGGAAGTTGACTGCAGTCGCTGAGATGGCGTACGTGTATTTGATGGCTGGGTGGAAGTTTCGCAAGAAATCGATGTATTCCAGGAGTTGTTCTTCGGAAAGAGAGGTCGCTCCAAACCCGTCGTCAATATATCTCTTGTACAGCTCAGGGACCGGGCCTGTGTACAAAGACTGCATTCTATACTCCAGGTACCCCATGAAGAGGCAGGCATAGGATGGGCCCATTTTCGTGCCCATGGCAACACCGCTGATCTGTGAGAATATCTCACCATTGAACTCAAATGTGTTCAAGGTGAGGACCAGTTCTGCCAGGCGGAGGAGGGTATGGGTTGGAGGGTTTTTGACTTGACGTTTGTTCAAGAAGAACTCTAGAGCTTTGAGCCCATCGGTGTGTGGAATGCATGTGTATAGCGCAGTGACGTCTACAGTGAAGAGCAGGGTGGGACTGAAACTGTTGGTGTCAATAATCTGTAGGGCGTGGTTGGTATCTTTGACGTAGGTTGGCAGGTTTTGGACGAAGGGTTGCAGGATATAATCAAGATATTGTGAGATGTTTTCCGTAGGGCAGCTGCAGGCGGAGACGATAGGGCGACCTGGGGAGTTGGCTTTATGTATCTTTGGAAGCAGATAGAATTTTGGTTGTTTAATGTTGTTGTTAATTAGGAGTTTTGCTGTCTTGGGCAGTTCATCTTTCTTGATCGAATGGAGGACCGTTGTTGAGACCTGTTTTTGGTCTGCAGCTAACGTAGGAGCGGGAAGGGCAGCGTATGAGTCAGGATCAGAAAACTGACGGTGTGCTTCTTGGAGGTACAGGGAACGGTCCCAGACGACGACTGCTCCGCCCTTATCAGCAGGTTTGATTACAATGTCAGTTCTCTTCTGCAGGGACCGTAGCGCAGCGAGTTCCTCTTTGGTGAGGTTTGACTTGGGGAGGGGTTTATGTTTTAGGTTCAGGACTTCTTTGTGACATTTGGAGATGTAAAGTTCCACGTCGCTGAATTTGCCGTGTGGGGGCTCTCGTCTAGGAGGAGATTTGAAAAGTTTAGTGAAAATATCCTCCTGTGAGTCGTCTGGCTTGCGAGGCACTCCCCCTAGACAGGCCATCCAGCGGAGGGTACGGAAAAACCGCTCACACCGGTGAACTGTTTCATATTTGTTAGTGGTAGGTTTAAGGGGCACAAATTTCAGGCCCTTACCTAGAACCGACTTCTCATGATCAGTGATGGTTAAAGTATCAGGGATGCATCGAACAAGAACGGAAGAACTATCCTCTTGTTTAGACATACAGGAGGTATGGTCAGGTTTCTTGTGTTGTGAAAGGAAATGTAACTTTTTTTGTTTTGTGTATTGCAGTTGCTGATAAAGCAGTTGGTTATGCGTGGAGACTATACGTTTGATTAAAAGGGCAGTAGTGTAGTCACACACCTGTGAGATTTGATTCTTTACTTGGATGAGTTGCTTGTCTAAATTTAGCATCTTCTGGTGAAGGTCACGGATGTGGGACTTGATAATTTGAAAGCTAGTTTTGCGCAATATGCGGTTTGTGATAGAAGCGAGCCTTTGGTTGGAGTGGTCTGAAGGCTGATGAGTCAACTGGAAGCCTTTGGGAACTATATCATCTCTTACACATGTTCGGAAAAAGGCCAGGTGGCTTGCTGTCTTTGTTTTGCAGAACACGGTTTTGGCGTACGCCAGTGCCGGGCTTAGCATCAGGGGAGTCAAGAAAAAGAAACAGCGAAGAACGCTACAAGTAAAGTTTGAGAAGTTAGAAGCCGCAGGCATCTTGAAAATGTTACTAAAACAATTGCAAAAACGATATTGCCAAAAAACAAAAAAGGGGAAAGAAAATAGCAAAACAATGTAAACAATGAAGGTAAACGATGTAATGAAATTGAAATTTACTTAAGTTGACAAACAAAGGATTGATGAGGAGGGAATGAATTTCGGTTCCACAAAAATAATTAGTAGGGGAGGTAACTGCGTAATAGAAAAAACGACCAAACTAACCAAAAGGAGCTTGAAAACACATGAAAGCTCTTGCAAAACAAAAAAGAATGAAAAAGAATAATAGGAAGCCGGAGATAAAAACATACATGGAAGAAAACAATGGCGTAAGGTGAGAAAGACGGTACAGTCAAGCTGTTAACAACGGGTAGAAACGGACAAAACGGTAGCACATGTAGGAGCAGTCGAATGAGATCAAATAGAAACGGAAACGGTAATGACTGCGAAGTGGTTACAAGTTAAGCAAATAAAAGCGACACAAAAGGGACAGAAACCACTTAACTTTGACAAAGGACGGCACAGGTCGACGTTTCGGCTTACGCCTTCTTCAGGACATAAACAAATGGGACATAACTTCAACAAACAAGCAAAAGGTAACTCTGCAGACGTACTGACATACACGGCGCGGGAAAAAAAAAAAAAAAAAAAAAAAGGGGGGGGGGGGGCGAGAAAAGGACCAGAAAAAATAGCAAAATTATCACAACACCCATCCTTAGGTGACAGAAGACCATGGACTGTGTGTGAAAAAAAAAAAAAAAAATGTTGGGCAGAAAAGAACAAAAAAGAATCGTGAAAATTAGCAATCACAACACCCATCCTTTGGTGACACAGGACCATGGATTGTGTGTGAAAAAAGTTCAGAGGGTTATGTTACGGCTTTTCAAGCAGATCTGGACAAGCAGATCATTCAGCCCAGTTCAAGTCCGTATGCGTCTCCCATCGTGTTGGTGAGAAAGAAAAATGGGGCGTTGCGTATGTGCGTTGATTTCAGGAAGTTGAATGCCAAGACGCGGAAGGATAGTTTTCCTTTGCCAAGGATAGAGGAATCGCTCGATGCCCTCCAGGGCGCGCAGTTGTTTTCAACTCTTGATCTTGCGTCAGGGTATCACCAGGTCGCGATGGACGAGAGAGACAAGGAGAAGACGGCGTTTATTACGCCATTCGGACTTTACGAGTTCAATCGCATGCCGTTTGGCCTGTGTTCGGCACCGGCCACGTTTCAGAGATTGATGATGACCACGATGAACGATTTCATCTTTCGTATCATCTTGGTGTACTTGGACGACATCATGGTGTACAGTCGTACTTTTCAGGAGCACTTAGAGAGGCTGCGGATGGTGCTGCAAAGACTTCGCGAAGTTGGATTGACGTTGAATCCACAAAAGTGCACTTTTTGCAGGGACGAGGTGAAGTATCTTGGCTATTCCATTTCGGCAGGGGGGGTAGCCACAGATGAGGAGAAGATTCGGGTGGTGAGGGATTGGCCGGTCCCTCAGACACTGAAAGATCTCCGCAGCTTTCTGGGCTTTGCCAGTTATTACCGGAGGTTTGTGGCAGGGTTTGCTAAGATAGCGAGACCACTTCATCAGTTGGTCGGTGAAACCTACATGCATCACAAGGACAAGTCCAGGGGGAAACAAGCGCCGTTGGGAGACGGTTGGACTAGGGAGTGTCAGGTAGCGTTTGAAGAGCTGAAGGGGGCTCTTACCGCAACCCCGGTGTTAGGGTATGCGGATTACTCTCTCCCTTTCATTCTGGAGACCGATGCGAGTCTCCAAGGGTTGGGTGCCGTTCTGTCGCAAGAGCAGGAGGGCGTGCGGAAGGTGATCGCATATGCCAGCCGCACATTGCGGCCTACGGAAAAGAACATGCAGAACTACAGTTCAATGAAGCTTGAGCTGTTGGCTCTGAAATGGGCAGTGACAGAGAAATTTCGGGGGTATCTGTTGGGCTCCAGGTTCACTGTATACACGGATAACAATCCGCTGAGCTATTTGGACACCGCCAAGTTAGGGGCAGTCGAACAGCGATGGGCTGCGGAATTGGCGCGGTTTCAGTTTGACATTAAGTACCGTTCGGGGAAGGTCAATGTGAACGCAGATGTTCTGTCCAGGACAGCTACTGAGACCCCTGAGCCGAGTGCCGAGGAAGACGGGGTGGCTGTGATGGCCGCGACAGTTTGTGGTACTGAGGTGCTTGAGGAGCTCGGGGTGGCAAAGGGAGATCAAGGGTCGGCTTTGGTCGCCGCGGGTGTGATCGGCGGCTGGAGCTCTGAAACGAGTAGCGGATCGGACTCGAGATCTTCTCGGGGGGGTCCGAGTCCGGAGTTAGAGGGCACACAGGCGTTGCCTTCCATCACTTCTTCCGAACTGCAGAGGCTGCAGTCGGAGGATAGGGAGCTCAGGGTCTTTTTGCGGTGGTTTAGTCGGCAGACATACCCCTCCAAGGAGGAACGTAAAGGGGCGGGCCGGTCGCTTGTGGCGCTGTTGCGACAGTGGGATCGCATGGTACTTAAGGGAGGACTCTTGTACCGCAGGATGAAAACTGGAGATCAGTTGGTGGTGCCGGGGAGTCTTCGGCGAGCAGTATTTTCATCAGTGCACGGGACGGGGCATCAGGGAACCGAGCGTTGCGTGCAACTCTTGCAGCAGAGGGCTTATTGGCCAGGGATGCATGCAGATGTGGCGAGGTGGGTGAAGAGATGTGAGAGATGTGCTCATGCAAAGCTTCCTGGGGTAAGGGTGGCAGCGCCTATGGGGCATTTGTTGGCCACTCGACCGCTGGAGGTTTTGGCCGTGGATTTCACCATTCTGGAGAAGTCATCTGATGGGCATGAGAATGTCCTAGTCATGACTGACGTGTTCACTAAGCTGACAATGGCAGTACCTACCCGAGACCAGAAAGCGCCTACTGTGGCGAAAGTACTGGTTCGGGAGTGGTTCCAGAAGTTTGGGATTCCCTGCAGGTTGCACAGTGACCAGGGGAGGAATTTTGAGTCTGAGGTGGTGCGGGAGCTGTGTTCTTTGTATGGGATACAGAAGTCTAGGACTACGCCGTATCACCCTCAGGGGAATGCACAGTGCGAGAGATTCAACAGAACGCTGTATGATTTGCTGAGGACGCTTCCACAGAATCAGAAGAGGAAATGGCCCGGGTTGCTACCAGAACTCTTGTACACGTACAACGTTACTCCCCACGCATCCACGGGATTTTCCCCGTTCTACCTCATGTTTGGTCGAAACCCGAAGTTGCCGGTCGATTTCCTGTTGGGGACAGGACTAGGGGGGGACACGGCTCCGCAGGTCGACTGGGTTCAGGAACATAGGGAACGCTTGGAGTTGGCGTTCGCGCAGGCTCAGAAGAGGTTGTACTCGGCTGCCGCCGAGAGGAAACGGCGCCATGACCAAAAGGTGCCATTAGATCTGTTGAAAGTGGGAGACCGGGTTCTGTTGAGAGCACATCATGTGGGGAGGGCTAAGATACAGGACTCGTGGCAGCCTGAGGTTTACGTGGTGGTCAGGGTTCCGGATCGAGAAGATGGACCCTACTTAATTCAAGGAGAGAGAGCAGTGAGGTCCAAAGGGTGGTGAACCGGATGCAGCTGAAGAGATGTTGGTATCTTCCTAAGGAGGAGGTACATCTTGAGGAGTCCTCTACTTTCGAGGAGGCTGGTTCCCCAGGAGAAGGGGGGAAGACGGACGGTGACGCTAGAAGGTCGGGAGAAGGGTTTCAGGAGTCTCAGTCAAGTCACGGTGACTCTGAAGTGGCGACCGGGTCCGGGAAGGGATTACCCAGGGTTCAGACCACTGGCGGTAGGGTTGGGCTGTGCCGGGGGGAAACTGACAACCACCCAGAGTCGGAGGTGGGGGAGGTTCCACCAGTTACATTGCGTCGTAAATTTACGTCGGGATGGCCCAAGACGCCACCGGTCGATGCAGAGCAGACCTCGGGATCTGAAGATGAAAAAGCAGTCCGTAGACCCCGTAGGACCACTAGAAAAACAGCTGGGAAGCATAGTAATCCGCACCATTTACCTTGCGGGTTCGTGCAGAACATACAGGCGGAGGAATTCACGTTGCGGTTAATAGATCACTGGACTCGCAGTGTAGCACAGATGGTGAGGGTCTGTGGGCAGCCGGGTGGGGCTGTGGATAGGAAGTAGACGCCATTTTGTAGCGGCCGGGTCCCCGGGCATTTGGCTGCCCAAGTACGGCGTAGCGGCGACCGACCCGGTTGGGGACACGCGAGGGAGGAGGCGAAATTGGATAGGGTCTGCTCGGACAGCCCTGGGCCGGCTGTCCGGGTGGTAGTTCATTCTACCTCAGGGGTAGTGGGACCGGAATTTGTCGCCGGGGATAGGTCAGAGACATGTCTGTGGTCTCTCGGCGTGTTTTAGTTGCTAAACCCTAGCGCGGGGTTAGGATTGTGTATTTTAGTTGCTAAACCCTAATGCAGGGTTAGGATGGTGTATTCTGTTTGCTAAACCCTCGCGTAGGGTTAGGATGGCATGTTCTGACGTTAGTGTTAGGTTGATGTGCCTAATAACACCTACCTAGCCTTAAAGACTAATTTCCTGACTCAGGCTTAGTACTACTAAAATATTAAAATAAGTTATTCTTTTTTGGTCTGGTTGTGTGCAGGGTTTGCACCAGACCCAAGGGACAATCTCCCGATGATGACTTAATGTCAGACTAGATTGTCGGTCTGTCTGGACCATTCGTGGTTTACCGGCTTTGACTTGTTTGTTTTGTTTGTCGGGGTAGGGGAGGTTGTTATTGTGATAGAGTTAGGGGGGCATACCTGCAGAGCGAGGCGTGTCCATGAATAAGTATTAGGTTAGGGAGGATATTTTGAGGAAGGGAGGAGATAAGGTGCTGGTGTGGTCACCACCGGGCGTTAGCAGTAGGCCGTTCCACCTACGGGTGTTTAGTTCGGGACTGGGTAATTGTTTGTCCAACGCTAGTACGTTGTAGTGCGGCGTCCGGTTTTGTTTTTTTTGTTATCTGGTCTCGTGACCGGGCTGGGTATATGACGGTTACCTCCATGAGGTATTGTAAGTTAAGCGATGGACATGGCTTCGGCTGTGTAGGTTGGATTTAGGTTATTTTGTAAATACTGTAAATAACAGCTTAAAATTAATGCTTGAAATTGTTTTAGGATACTTCTTGTGCCATAAACTGTCAGGAGACAGTTCCCTGAGTTGGGGAGGATGTGACCGTTGGTCTTTTGTTTTGGTCCTGGTTCGTATTATGTAGTGCTGTTTGTGGCAGTATTAATGTATAAGGATATGAAGAATGTGGCCCGGAGTTGGCTATTTCTCCAGTTGAATTTAAGTATTTTTATTTTTTGTTAATGGCCTTAAGTTCTAAGAGTGGCCGGTGGCCTTTTTCCTTAAGTTAAAGTAAATAATAGATTCTATGTTTGGGATGGAAGCAGAAAGGTTCGTTTCGTGCGAAATCCCGTTGCGAGGCTTTGGTGGCCCCGAGTGCAGGCCGGATGGGGCTATTTTATAGCCTGGGTCGTCTGCTGTTTTTTGTAGAATTTATGGGAGAAGGGTCATAAATTTGGTTGTGAGCATGTAGTATGTGTGTTGAATGGGTCAGGAGAAGTAGAAAACTGAAGGTGCTCGTACAAGATTTTAGGGAAATTCCGCGTATTGTAAGGGGACTCTTTATCTCGCGGAAGAGTTTAGGCGTAGAGTTGTGTTCCTCCGCGGTTTTCGCGCCGTTTTCGTCCTCTTTTCTCCAAGATTTCGGAGGAGAAGGACGTGTTTCTGTCCAGCTCTGGTTTAGGGCTAAGGCAGGGTTCGTGGACTTGAGCCACTGGAAGACTGTGTGTGTTTGGTGGTTAGCTGGACACAGCAGTTGTACTGTCGGCGTGTGCATTCGCTGGAGACTCGTGGGACGACGAGTGGATGTGTGTGTTCGGTGGTTAGCAGGACACCGCAGTTGTATTGTTAGCGTGTGTATTCGTTGGAGGCGCGTGGGGCGACGAGTGGACTTGTGTTGTGTAACTACTGGGACGCAGTTTTTGTTGGCGTGTATATTCGCCGGAGGTTAAGGAGGCGGCTGGTGGTCGGTTCCGGACGCGGAGGATAGGAGATTGCTGTCGGTTGGTGCAGGGGTTTTGTTTGGATTTGTTTTCTTTCTTTTGGGGTTTCTTTTTGGGGAAGCGTAGGGTTACTTAGTAGTCCCCTAGGTCTAGGATTACTATTTCTTTATTTTGTTTGCTAAGCCCTTGTGCAGGGCTAGGATTGCGTATTTTGATTGCTACACTCTTGTGCTAGGTCTAGGGCTGTTTCTTGGTTGTTTTATTTGCTAAGCCCTGGTGCAGGGCTAGGATCGTGTATTTTGACTGCTACACTCTTGTGTTAGGTCTAGTACTGTTCATTTATTGTTTTATTTGCTAAGCCCTTGTGCAGGGCTAGGACTGTGCATTTTGATTGCTAAACCCTTGTGAAGGGTTAGGACTGCTCTTTTGTATTTTATGTGCTAAACCCTTGTGTAGGGTTAGGATTGTTTATTGTTTTTGCTAAACCCTTGTGAAGGGTTAGGATTGTGGTGCATTTTTGTTTGCTGAACCCAAGAGCTGGGTTGGGACTTGCATTTTTTTAGTCTTGAACGTGCCCTTATTTGGCCCCTGGTGTTCTTTAGTGAAATAAACAATTGGAACAAACTGTTTCTTTTGTATTCTCTTGCCTGGGGTTGGCACCGTGAACCCGCGTGAACTACCCTGCAAAACAAATAAATTTGATTTGCGATCGAGCTCAATTATTATTGAGGTTTAATTGTTTCACCTTTTGTTTGTGTCTGTGGCACTGAAGAGTTAGGAGTTTCGTTTTGTTTTTGTTTTCTGTTGCGTTTTTTTTGTGTGTGTTTT
>JACVVK020000235.1:40000-72500 GCA_018292915.2 Batillaria attramentaria
GTGGGGGGTGGGGGTGGAATCTGCAGGGGGGGGGGGGTGGAGTCCACATCAGAACTTTGAGAAAAGATAGGTCTTCGGGTGGCTGAAAGACACGGTGGAGGTGCTGGATTTCAAATAATTATGGCGGCAGGGCGTCCCACAGAGCAGGGGCAGAGCACTTGAAGGAGCGAGCTCTAAAGCGCTTCTTGGTGGTGTTGTCATGAACATTCTTACAGGTTCCTCCCTTTTTTGTGGCTGTTCTACGTCACACAGCGAGCAGAGATGGCGATCGAGTCTTGTATAATGACAGCGTGTTTATTCAAAGATACATGGGTCGACATTTCCGTATTTAACTTTAGTCAATCTGAGTAGCTGAAGCAGTGGATATCTTACTTTTATTGCCGAAACTGCTGTCGGTTCAAAAGTCGATTTTCTGAAGAAAAAAATCTGCTATTTCCATTTTACTGCAGGGAATAGGACTGTGCCATTTTTTTCTACAGGAAATACTGTTTTAAGGCAGAAAAGCAGGATTGTCGATGTTTCTACAGAAAACCATCTTTTCAGCTCAAAAGTTTCATTTTTCTGTATAAAGCTGTTTTTCCTGAAGAAAAGCGGGATTGTCAATTTTTCTGCAGAAAAAAATGCCATTGTCAGACACTAACAAAAGAAAACCGACTTGTGGCCCTAGAAATGTCGGAGATTGAAACTATAAGCGTGTTCAATCGCAGAATTTGTTTTGTTATAAACAATATACTTTTTTTAACAAGTAAGCTTTAACACCCACCCCCGCCACCACCACCACGATCCCCCCTCCCCTTCCCCCACACATTTTTTCACCCACCCACCCACAAATCTGAAGTTCTAATATTCGTAAAACATTGTATGAAACGTACACACCGGAATAATGAAACTTACGAGCCGAAACAAATCGAATCCTTCCACTGGGTCTGCCTGTGGTAATCCGACGGGTCCTTTGCACATGTCCGGTAACTCCGGTCCATCACCCCGAACTTCCGTTTGAGTTACTGGCCGTGAAGAGTGTAGAGTTTTCTTCCGCTGAGAAAGGCTTACAAAAGTTGCCAGCAACATACACAAAGATACAGCAACAAATAAAATGTTTTTTCTAATCGCCATCACTGACATTCATCAGGACTGAACATTCCTCTGGGCTGAAATGAGTTGGGGCCTCCCTGTTTGATTGAAAATCCTCTACGGTATGGGCTCGCGAAAAGCAAACTGTTTCGACGCGAGGCTTTGGTGCGGCACGAAGGGTTGTTTACTGTTACAAACTGATGAATGTTGTAACTATTTTGCCAGTAACTCACCTGGCTTTGCTAACCAGTCGATTGGCCACTCCGGCTGATATGGTCCTTGTCGCACAATTTTAGCGATTAGCTTGTGGACAAATCGGGCATAGGAACTCTTCTCTATTTTTCATTTTTCTCTCTCTCTCTTTCTCTCTCTCTCTCGGTTAATTGCGGCGGAACCAGAGGTTGATAGACAATGCCAAGTTGTACAGAGGCCCATAGGGGCACCACCGGCGTGTTTGTGTGGACTTTACTGAAAATTCTGTCCAGGAAGGCGTGTATCGCGGCACGGAAAATTCGCGGTTTGAGAATGAGTGCACGGGTGGTGAGCACGTGTGTAGCGTTCGTGTCACTGGCCGCCTTGCTTCTACTGTGTGGGGACATTGAGCGAAACCCTGGACCGGTCGACATTGGGGTGGAAACAGCCGTGGAGGACAGTACGTGCTCGATGGAAAATGGCCACAAAGATACGGAGTGCACAATTTCTGATGTGATGAATGTGTTGCTGGGGATTAGGAAGGATGTGTCAGATATAAAGGAAGACAATGTGGTGGTGAAACAAAGGTTGACAGACTTGGAGAAGGAGAACAACACACTCAGGCAACAGAACGAACAACTGACGAAACGCATGGAGAAACTAGAACAAACTGTGGACAACATGGACAGAAACATGGGGTCAGCGTTTGAGGCGATGGATAGAGAGATAGACAATCGGGAACAGAGGTCACGGAGAAATAATTTACGGTTTTTTAATGTGTTGGAGACCGGTAAGGACAATTTCACGGCGTGTGCGGAGCAGATAGTGTGTTTGCTGAGGCGTATGTTTCCCGAGAGAAACTGGTCACGAACTGACATTGAGAGGTGTCACCGCCTTGGCAATAAACCCCCAGAACCCGGCGAAAAACCCCGCCCCATGATTGTGAGATTTCTCCACTGGGCAGACAAAATGTCTGTTCTGACGACGGGGAGGGAGCGACTACGGGAAGAGGGCATTGCTGTGTCGGGCGACCTGACGCAGCGTCAGATGCAGACGGTGCGAGACCTCCGACGCTTGGGCAAGAGAGCGTACTACAAGGGGGGCCGCCTCTACTGTAGCACCAGCCAGAGTGACGGGACACCCGGACCCCAGGACGGCAGTGACCCCGGGATCAGCGGCGGGGGAGGTGCAGACCACAACGACAACTCCAGTAGTGCCGGCGCCAACGACCTCGAGGGTGCCGATGATGTTGGCGCTCACACCGACAACGACGACGACAGTGTGGGCGCGTGTGGTGGCAGTGGCAGTGGCGCTACCCCCCAGTCTCTCCCTACCGAAACGACACCCCTCCGGAACCCCCCATCCCGACCCCCACCCACAGCTGGCTACCAGGTCAACACACCACAAGACGAGCAGCGCCCAACCCCCTCCCAGGCTACCCACCCCCCCACCCGCAACCAGCCCGACGTATGCTGACGTCACTGCCCTCACTGCCAACAGATCGTCACCGCCTGCAGCACGTGCGTCCACATTGAGGCCCTATCCCTTTCGCAGCCAGCGGCGCGGAACGACTAACCGGCCAGCGTCCGGCCAGCAGCGGGAGGGAGGTGCGTCCTACAAGGGGAGAGGTGGAGGTAGAGGTAGGCACTAGGTGTGCTGACAATGACACAGGCAGCTCGTCACGTGCAAGTCGGGACAATACTAGCGGGTCAACAGGCTGTGTGAGACCTGCCACGGTTCGTTTTCTCAATTGGAATGTTGAAGGTATGATGAGTAAGATTACCGATGTAAATTTCACACAGTACGTAAATTCGTTTGACATTGTCTGTCTCACAGAGACTTTTCTTGAACAATATAGAGCTTTGGAGTGTTTTTGAGACTTTGAACAATTTTTTAGTCCTGCATTTAGAATGACGCAGCATGACAATAGGCCTAGTGGAGGTGTTATACTGATGGTGAGACAGAATATGAAACAGTGTGTACAGAAGATTGATACTGTGGCGGATAATCTTGTGCTACTTAAAGTGGCTAAGGCAGCTACGGGTCTAGACAAAGAGCTCATACTATGCGGAGCCTACGTCCCGCCCTCCACCTCCCCCTATTACAGGCAGCCGCATGTTGCTGTCACTAGTGCCATCAGTCTCGTGGAACAGTGTATCTTGGACTGTGTACAGAGGTATGGTGACACGTGCTATTATTTACTGTGTGGTGATTTTAACGCCAGGACTGGCGACCTCAACTCTGTCCCACTCAATGCTGAAGACACAGATGACTTGGTGCGTGCAGACACTTTCAACAGTCAGCGACAGGCACATGATGATACTGTAACTGCCTTTGGTAGATTGCTTTTAGAACTGTGTGCAGCTTGCGACTTTACTATTTTAAATGGGACATGTGCGGGGGATGAACAGGGTCTCTATACTCGTACATATGTGTGTTCGTCCGGAAGCAGTACTGTTGATTATTATATCTGCTCTAGAGATTTGTGTTGTACCCAGATGCATCTTGTAGTTGCAGAACGCCTCGAATCTAAACACTTACCAGTGGAACTTACCCTGAATCCAGGTAATGAAGAAGGGCAGAAGGTCACAGGCACGGTTGAAAAACTCAGGTGGGATGACCGTAAGAGAGGTGAGTTTTTGGAAGCTATAGCTGGTGAAGAATTTCACAAACTGCTTTCAGACGCAGTTGGTATGGTCTCCACCTCGGTTGATGATGCTGTTGCGTGTTTGACTTCTGGTCTACTCCTTGCCTCTGATTGTATGAAGCGTCAGGTACGCAAGGGATGTATGAGGAGAAGTAAGTGGTTTGATAATGACTGCTTGCAGGCAAAGAGGGAAGCACGCAGATTTTTCAGAAAATTCCGTCGTTCGAAGGCGGATCTGGATCGAAAAAACTATGTTGACAGTAGGAAAAAGTATAGGCAGCTGCTTAAAGAGAAGCGTAAACAGTACAGAACTGATAAAATAAACTCTTTACTTTCAAAGAAAAACAACCCCCAAGCTTTCTGGTCAGAGGTAAAATCTTTGCATCAAGTTTCTGTGCGTGAACCAAACATTGACTGTGTACAATGGGTTCAGCATTTCCAGACAGTGTTTGAAGGAGATGCGGAACGTAGTGTACCTGAAAACCATGACATGTTTGGGAATGAC
Source organism: Batillaria attramentaria (assembly GCA_018292915.2). NCBI lineage: Eukaryota > Metazoa > Mollusca > Gastropoda > Batillariidae > Batillaria > Batillaria attramentaria. The sequence goes on from JACVVK020000235.1 coordinate 44,416, forward strand.
GTAGATGCGCTATCTGTCCAGAGTCTGGACCAGCCAATTACCCGTAAAGAGATACGCGGCGCAATTAACCATCTGAAGGCAGGAAAGGCATCTGGCCCAGATATGATTCTTGCCGAAATGTTGAAAAACTCCGCTGAAGTTATTATACCCTTTTTGGAGTTACTTTTTAATCAGATTTTCGAGAGCGCCCAGTACCCTGAGGCATGGAGTGGTGCTATTGTTGTCCCACTGCATAAGAGTGGGGATCGTGATAACCCAGACAATTACAGAGGGGTGTCATTATTGAGCACTCTTGGCAAAGCGTTTACCCACATACTGAACAGAAGGCTGACAAAATGGGCCGAAGATAATGGTAAGATTGTTGAAGAGCAAAGTGGATTTCGTTCTGGCCATTCAACCACTGACAACATATTTATTCTTTACTCAATTGTTCAAAGATACCTTTTGAAAAGGTCTGGAAAATTATATGTATGCTTTGTAGACTTTAAAAAGGCATTTGACACTGTGAACAGGGGAATCTTGTGGAATGTTCTAAGAAAAGCTGGTGTTGGGGGAAAAATGTTGAAAATGTTACAGAGTATATACAGCACTGTGAAGTCACGTGTCAGATGTAATGATACACTTACGGATTGGTACAACTGTCCTATTGGAGTTAGACAAGGCTGTGTTCTTTCCCCTACATTGTTTTCATTTTTCATCAATGAGCTCTCCATTGAAATTGCCCAGCAGGGCATCCACGGTGTACAACTTACACCTGATATCATCCAGATCTTGATCCTGCTGTTTGCAGATGATGTTGTGCTGACATCATTTTCAAGTGTTGGCTTGCAGAAACAAATAGACATACTGAAAGAGTTTGCTGACCGATTTAATATGACCGTACATTTGAACAAAACGAAGGTTATAGCATTCAGAAAGGGGGGTTTTCTGGGCTCTAGGGAGTCATGGCACTACGGTGATCAGCAACTGGAAGTGGTCAATTCATACAAATATTTGGGACTATATTTTACAACAAAACTGGCACTATCCAAAGCTGTCTCTGACTTAGCATCGAAGGCTAAGATAAGAACAAGCCAGCTCTTGAAATGCCTTTGGAAGCTTGGAGACATAATTCCCAGAGATATATTTTTAAGATATATGATGTACATTCTTCCTATTCTGCTTTATGGGTCGGAAATATGGGGACACCAACCCTTTGGGGTGTTGGAGAAGGCACATTTGTTTGCATGCAAAAGACTGTTGAATGTGAGTTTAAACACTCCAAACAAAATGGTTTACGGTGACCTTGGAAGGTTTCCTATTCATGTAACTTCAAGAGTACGTTGCATTAAGTATTGGCTCAAACTTGTCAGTATGCCTGACGAGAGGCTTCCACGAGAAACGTACAACATGCTGTTCCATTTTCAAGAGAATGGTGTACACAACTGGGCCTTTTCCGTTAGAGATGTACTATGCAGGAACGGGTTTGGGATAGTGTGGCTTCAACAAGGGGTGGGATGCACCAGAAGTTTTCTGAGGGAATTTTCCCAGCGACTAATTATTTAATTATTTAAAGGATTGCTATGCCCAGGACTGGCACTCGAGCATTTCGTCCAGTGAACGCCTAGAACTATATGCAACCTTCAAAAGTCATCTGCAGCCAGAACGTTATGTTGACCCAGGGCAGCTCAGGTGTTTTAAAGAAGCATACACAAAATTCAGATTTGGGGTATCGCCAATAGCAACCCATAAATTGCGATACAGGAAAGATGTAACCCCTAGCAGCTTAACCTGTAAAATGTGCAAGCTAGAGATAGAGGATGAGGCCCATGTTTTGTTCTTTTGCAAAGCATACTCTGAACTGAGACGAGATGCTCCGGTGTTACAAGGCGTACTCCCTGACTGTACAGATTGTGTTGAGAAGGTACTAAGCGATGACTCTGACGACACTATCAGGCAGATTGCTCGCTTTCTGTATAAAGTTTTCTGTGTCAGAGACTCGACTAAGCACTGAAGCACTGCCGTACGCGAATGTAAGCTAGTTGTTCTATAACCCCTTATCTAGGTTAAATTGATGGTGTTTGGCAAATGTATGTTTGTGAGCTTGATTCATCGAACAGTTTTACCCTGGATGATATCCCCGCATTCTGTCTAATTCGCCCAACTTTTATTGTCAGTTCTTGAAATGGACACACCAAGTCTACTCAATAAACAAGTCAAGTCAAGTCAAGTCAAGTCTCTCTCTCTCTCTCTCTCTCTCTCTGTGTGTGTGTGTGTGTGTGTGTGTGTGTGTGTGTGTGTGTGTGTGTGTGTGTGTTTATACTTGATTAACATATGCGGGGTCATACCAACTTCACTCTCATTGTTCACGTATATATACTTAAGGGGAGTGGTATGTTAGCATGAATGGTGTGTATTTATAGGTATGCAAGTATGTATATGTATGTATGTATGGATGGATGGATGGATGGATGGATGGATGGATGGATGGATGGATGCATGATTACACGCATTTGTACTTTATGTTTTGTCTGTATACCCAACTGACTATGTCTTACTGTAACTGCGTATTGTGTATTTGTTTGTATGAAAACAAACAAGACAAACAGGAACTCTCCTTGGATCCACGATTTTCCAAGGAAGGGCACATAGATCGTTCTGAGCTGTTTTCGTGGCATCTGTCATTACACCACTTAGACACCAGCGTCTGTAACGCTGGCACTGAGCCAACAGAAGCGTACTCGATAACGCGGCGACCACACCGAGCGCTCCAGTAGTATAACAACAAGCGTAGGATTGGAATGTTCGACCGCTCGCGCAAAGTGTAAACAACATTGTATCGCATTAAGAGCTGTACTAATCATCAAGATAGAGTATTTCGAGCGTTCAGGCGCACTCACGAGCGAAACTGTTCCAAAACGTAAGTTGGCATAGCACAGGTTGAATCAGCCTGTTTTGAATTTCACAAAAATAATGCTCTCACACGTGGCAGTTGCGCCTGGGGGATTTTCTATCGAACCGCCATCATAACTTCCCAACAAGCTGTTCGTGAAATGCTCGTGAAATTCTTTTTATCCATACCGGTTTTTTCTCTCTCTCTCTATATATATGCATATCAATCCTAACAAAACAAAAAGCATGTTGATTACAACCCGCCAAAAACACCAACTCTCTCCTCCACCTCTCAAACTTACCATTGATCATGCTGAAATTAAACAGGTCTCGGAACATAGGCTACTAGGTGTGATTGTTGATGACCAGCTAAAATGGAAATCACACGTTGACCACGTTTGCAGGACAGTAGCTAAGAACCTTTACTTATTATCTAAACTGAAAATCTATATGGACTGTGACCATCGCAAGCTCTTCTTTTTTGCCCATGTTAAACCCCACATAGATTATGTTTCTAATGTATGGGACAGCTGCAGTCAAGTTCACTTATCTAAACTCAACTCCTTACATAGAAGATCAATAAAACAAGTTCACCCCCTTTCTACCATTCCAACGGACCAAAGATTCAAACAGCTCGGGATTCTGTCTCTGCGCAGTCAACATATCCTGAACAAATGTCTACTTGTACATAGTACCATTCACGGGAATGCCCCGTCATACCTTAAATCACTCATTAAACAACCGACACATGCCATTAGAGGAATGAGAAACGGTTGTATACCACTCCCACTCCCTAGGATAGACATATATAAAATGAGTTTTGCTTTCTCTGGGCCCACAGTCTGGAACTCACTACCACCAAGTCTAAAAATTATTCCGTCACGTTCCACTTTCAGAAAAAGACTGTTTTCCCATCTACTTGAAACTGAAACACTGAACCAGACGTTTACTTCTCGGTAATAAGAAAGTTTCTTTCAAGTGTCCATTTTGGTGTATAATCTGAACAACCATGTCAGGTGTGTGTGTGTGTGTGTGTGTGTGTGTGTGTGTGTGTGTGTGTGTGTGTGTGTGTGAGGGAGAGTGAGAGAAAGATTTTTTTTTTTCTTTCGAGTAATTTTTTTTTCTTTATTTTGCCATTTTTTTCTTGTATTTTCCTTTAATCTTGCCATTGTAGTTTTTTGTTTTTGTAGCAACGGCTGATTGAAAAATAATCATTGTTTGGTTAAATCACTTCCGTTGGAAAATAAAGTTCGTTCGTTCGTTCGTTCGTTCTCTCTCTTTTTTTTTATCTCTCCTGTGAAACTGGACAGTGTCCGTATTGTACTAGTACTTATTAATCACGTGATGCAGAGCACGACGTCACGTCGCAAATCAGGCATTTTTACCTCGCCTAAAAGTTATCTTTACACAATTATAGAAAGAACAGAGATACAAAAGAGAACCAGCGATGAACAAGTATTACTAATCTTGGTGTGCGCGTACCCGCCCCCATATTTTTTTCTGCGAGTTTCCGTGTAGGGTAAGAGGAGCGGAAGTCGTCATCCTTCTGCGATGTCTATCAAGATCAAGATATTTTCAGTTCAGAAATTTTGTCCGTGTCTGCCGATGATTTCCTGTGAAACAGTGTACTAACAATTGCAAAAGTCACACAGGATCTAATATCTGTACTGTCACTGGCTAAAGCGGCACTCTTTTGTGGAAGAAGGTAGTAAACTACTTTTCTTTTCCGCTTCGCCTGACCGGGACACGAGAGCAGGGTAAATGTTGACATGGTTTCCGGTTTGTTACGTCAGCCTCGTGGTGTGTTTCCGCCGTTGCCCGGGCATGCTCGGGGTGAGTCCCACCCCGCTCTCCTCTCGGGCCTTACCTTACCTTCGGCGGGAACTCGCTCCCTGTATCGACACGATCAACCACGAAACCTTTTGACTCGGGATAGGTAGATGAAAGTAGCTCCATAAAAAAGATATCGCTGAAAATGGTTGACGACTGAATAACCAAACGCACTGTAACTGTGATGGGCACAGAATGGCGACAAATTCGCAAGGACACTTTCGGAAAAGAAAAAAAAAAGAAAAAGAAAAAAAAAAAAGGTGGCATGTCAAATTTTGTGACTGAGATTTTTTTTCCATTTTCGAGTCGTTGAATATAGCTTATAAAACACGTGAAAAACACGAGTATATAATACAACTACACCATACGAGCACATCATTCAGTTGCCACGTCACACTTTACCGGCTGTTTTCTCAACATGGCTGCTTTTCAAGAGCAAGTTTTCAAGAAACATATTTCAGGACTGCATCATGCGAGAGAAATATTTTTAATAATCTTATTTTCTGCACTTTTCAGTGTGATGGCAATAACTCCATATGCCCCAAATCACACTTTGCCCCCCCCCCCCTCCCCTTTTGTGGGACCCATCACAACTGTAATCATAAAAAGCAACATAACGTGGAAATTGATATACAGACGGCAGGTGCACGTTTCAGTGGGTGATCAAACAAGCTTTCATTGTGCTCACAGTCCAAATCCATAAATCCATTTCAGACCCGCACAACAGATGTAAGTGAGCGAATGTACACGTTTACGGTCAGAGAGAGAGAGAGGGGGGGGGGGAGGGAGGGAGGGGGAGAGAGAGAGAGAGAGGGAGGGAGGGAGGGGGAGAGAGAGGGAGGGAGGGAGGGGGAGAGAGAGGGAGGGAGGGAGGGGGAGAGAGAGGGAGGGGGGGGGGGAGAGAGAGAGAGAGACTTTATTTTACAATGACAAAAGATTACGTGCGCAGTCCTGTCTTCAACCTTGTCCTTGCTAGTCTACAGATTTTCTCTCTCTCTCTCTCTCTCTCTCTCTCTCTCACACACACACACACACACACACACACACACACACACACACACACACACACACACACAGAGGAGCTTTAACCCAAAAGGCTACATCCGCTGCGCCATATAGGCTGTGTGTAGACAAAATAATCACCAAATCGACGTCATAGTTAGTATTTGTGATGACGCACCAGCTCATACACGTCACAGAGGAAGGGCCGTGACAAGACCATGGGGTTGGTTTTCAGTACACGGGAAATGAAGTATCTGATGCTAAATCAAGCGATGTTCTGAAAAATAAGGTAACCGATGTTAATATATATGAGGCATCTGTACCAAACAGGTTGATAATTATAGTATAGTTTGATATGTTCTCTTCTCCTTTCTTCTCTTCTTTCTCTCCCCTTTTCTCATACGACCTTTTATCTCTTATAAGCTTATACGAGAAGGAAAAATTCTTCGCCCCGAGTAGGATTCGAACCTGACCTCTCGCATTGGTGGCAAAGTCTCTTAACCACTAGACCACCGACCGCCCGAAAATGAAATATAAGCTCGTGTAAGCAGTTTTGTCTTTCAGAGCGACACTCAGGAATAAAGTAGGTGTACGAGAAACACCTTTTCCTACAACGTTTTGTCTACTAGACTCCTCACTGCAGCTTGAAAGTATCAACCGCTCGGATGACCTGAAACATGAAAGGTCAGCTCAGTGGAGGACCAACCGCTCGGAAGACCTGAAACATGAAAGGTCAGCTGGAGGACTGCCTCGGCTACACCACTCTGCTGTTGATTCTGCGCCTTGCTGTGAGTTCAAGGGTCAGCGTCACCAAACTCGACACGTACTTCATCCCAAGTGCTAAGACGATAGATGGGCAACCTAGCTATCACATGCACGACGGCCTCCTGTGCGATTTGACGTTTGAGCCTGAGACCAAACTCATCTACGCTGCTGGTAATTCTCTTCTCCCAAATTAAAGCGGGGAAGCCGGGGTGGTCGAATGGTAGAGCGTTGGACTTCTAATTTATTTTGTGCTGGCTTTTTCATCGTTGCCCCGTCTTTGATATCACCCTATAATGTGGTGGAAAAGGACGTTCGCGTTAAACCCCCAAACACCCACCCCACCCACTCACCCAAATTAAAGCGGCTAATGCTACCATGTTTATGCTCACAGATCATTCTGAGCTGTTTTCGTGGTGTCTATCGTCACACTACTTAGACACCTGGACAGTGACAGCGTCTGCAATGCTGGCACTGAGCCAACAGAAGCGGACTCGATGACGCGGCGACCACACCGAGCTGTCCAGTAGTGTAACAACAGCCCTAGAATTTTGAGTGTTCGACCGCTCGCGCAAAGTGTAAACAACATTGTATCGCATTAAGAGCTGTACCAATACTCAAGATAGAGTATTTCAAGCGCACAGGCGAACTCACGAGCGAAACTGTTCCTAAACATAAGCTGGCTTAGCAAAGATATTAATAATAATAATAAAAATAATAATAATAATGACGACTCATAAGGCGCCTATACATGAAATGAAAACAGGCTCTAAGCGCCGTACATAATGACTACATACACCACTTTCATACACACAGACTCACAGGGAACATTCAAAGTTAAACAATATCTCACAACAAGCAGGCTGACACGGTGTGGAAGGGCAGAGTAAATCAGTATCAGTTTTAAATAGCGGGTGGGTTTTCAGGCAGCGTTTGAAGCTGGCATCGGACTCTGTGTGTCTGAGTGATTTAGGACGTTGGTTCCAAAGAGCTGCAGCCTGAAAGGAAAAGGATCTCTGACCATATGTTTTAGTTCTTACTGAGGGGGTGCACAGAACTTTAGTGTCAGAGGAGCTACGTAACTGCCTGGAAAGATGGAATTAGACCGTTCACAACAAATTATCCCATTATGGAAATGTGTGTTGTGTGGCTTTACCTTCTTTGAAGTGTTTATAAAACATTAGCAGATGAACCCGGCTTTTTGAAATACATGTATGTGGTATATATCTCGGTATTGATAAAATGGACTCATCCATCATTTTATGGGGAGCCGGGGTGGCCGAATGGTACAGCGTTGGACTTTCAATCCTCGGGTCCGTATCCCGGCTGGGGCCAAATATTTGTGCTGGCTTTTTCGTCGTTGCCCCGTCTTTGATATCACCCGTATGTGGTGGAAAAGGACGTTAAACCCCAAAACCCCCACCCACCCCCATTATTTTATGAGAACAGGTCACAGTCATGGACACATGCTTGGATGCTTCAGAATGTCAGTATTTTCCATAGCTTCTGGGCTGATCTGCGCGATCATACTTATGAGCTGTGATCTCAGGGCGAGCAAGGGTGGCATCATATGCAAGTCTTATAGTGTCAGTCTTACTTTTAGCTCCTCACCTCTGCTACCTTTTAAGGTTTATCTGGCGCATTTCAATCTATCCTTTTGTTTTGGGTTTTATCACTGGTACTTGTTGTTGGTTTTTTTGTTGTTTTTTTTATCTTGGTCTCTGCCTGTCCTTTATTTTTTCTACTCTATTATTATTATTATTATTATTATAGCTTTCACACGAAACGGTCCCAGGGACCCTCTTTCGGAATTTTACGGAATCCTTCTGCAATTCCCCCGAGTCCCTTAGCAATACGTTGTTTCGTTCTCTGTTCTGACCCCTCCCCGACGCCCCGCTGCTGTCTGTGGGAGTGGGCTCACGTCTTCTGTCACAGTTTGACTCGCTCTTCTCTTCTGGCCGGTCGTTCAACTTCAAGTCGAATCATCACTAGTCATCACTACTCGTTGAGACTATTCTGTCGTCAGCTCTGAGTAAAGATCGTTCGACTAGGCAGGGCAGAAAAACGTGTGCGTTCCCGGGACGCAGTGACTTAAACTGTCTGCGCCATTTTCGGATTGCTGTAGTTTACGCACTTTACGCGCGTAATCGGAAACACTGAAATGTTGGTGTCGGTCTGCAGGCCGATGGGTGCGTGGGTGGGTGTTTGGCGGTTTAACGTCCTTTTCCACCACATACGGGTGATATCAAAGACGGGGCAACGATGAAAAAGCCAGCACAAATATTTGGCTCCAGCCGGGATCGAACCTGCAGGCCGATGGACGCAAATACACATGGCCTCAAACTAATAGTAATAATAATAAGTATTGTGTAGGCGCTTCACCCAATTTCATGAATTGGCTCAAAGCGCCGCGAACTGACCCAACACGCACGCTCACGTGAATCACACACATTCTCTCACACGCTGGACATAAACACATTACAATCACGTGGTGCGAAAGGTCAGCTCAGCTATTTAAATTTCGGAATTTAGAATTGCATTTATTTTTCAAATTTGATGGGCTGAACATTTCCAAAGCAGAGGGGGAGGAAGCCTATATATTCCCTATTAGCCTCAGGCATCATAGTCACTCCTAAAAAATGCTTCAGTCGAGAAACAATTACTACCATGAACAGACTATTCAAAGGCACGCACCTGACAGGAGTTTTTTTTTTTTTTAAATTGAATCCTTTCCGATCAGGCTTCACTGGAGTAATGCACGTCTACTTTCTATTTAGGCCAGACAGCCAGTTCACTGTAATCCGCTTGCCTCACTTGTCTCCGGCCTCTGTGCAAAAAGTCCCAGCTTCACTGGCAGCTTGCCTCTTTTTGCGACCGCCTGGCATGCACCTTGACCTACATAACACAAAAATCACGAAAATCACGCTTTTTCATGACAACAAAAATCACTACAGAGTAGCACACTCGCCCAGCAGAGTACTTCACAAACATGACCCCACGGTCAAATTGTGTTCTTACGTCTGCAGGGGACAGGTGTATCGATGTGATGGACGTCAGCAACCCGGCCAGACTGGTGAAACTGCAGGGTCAGTTTGTGCAGGATCGCCTGCTTCACTCCATAAGCGCGTGTGGAGGGCAAGTGTTCGTCACCTACAGCATGGTCGCTGACGAACTGCTGGATGACGGCAATGGGAACGGGATCATCATCTACCAGTCCTACTCCAGGAAGACGAAAAAAATGGAGAAGGTGAAAGAGATTAAATGTGAGTGGTTATTGTACTCCACTCTGGGTTTGCCTGTTTGTGTGTGTGTGTGTGTGTGTGTGTGTGTGTGTGTGTGTGTGTGTGTGTGTGTGGCGGGAGGGGGTGGGAGGTGTCTGGGCGAGGGGTGGTGGTGGTGGTATGGTAATCGGTGAGGGCATGGAGGAAGGGGGGGGGGGCGGGGGCGATAAGTTCGAGTATCATGCGTCTCGGTTTTGTTCGAGTATCATGCGTCTCGGTTTTGTTCGAGTATCATGCGTCTCGGTTATATATATCAGCATTTTGTACATGGTAAATATCCGAAATGCGTGAAAGTCGTTCAGCTATGCGAAAATACGTGCGCCAGATGAGTAAAATGCATTTTGTTTTTAATCCTTGCGAAAAACAGACCCCCCAAAAAAGCAACAATATCATCAACAACAACAACAAATCAACAACATTCCAATGGCCGGCAAGAAGGCAGCACCTGCAATTCTTCCTTGCTGATGATGATGACGACGGCGACGACGACCACGACCACGATGACAATGACGAAAATGATAATGCCGGCGATGTGCCGATGACGATGACGACGACGATGATGATGATGATGACGACGACGACGACGACGACGATGATGATGATGATGATGATGATGATGTGCAGTCGGTAGGATGACCCCCAGCATGGTTTCTTCGACTCCTGCATGCACGGTGGTGGTGGCGTTTGCAAACAAGCCTTACAAGAAGAATGGCAAGCTGGTCGATCCCCCGGGAGGTATCTACATCCTCCGTCCCAAACAGAATTTGGCGGGCAAGATGCTCAAGTTCGACAACTTCGCTAACCGGTGGGTGTGTTTGGCTTTGCCCTTTGCTTTTCAGTTCGCGTTGATACGGCTTTTTTTTTTTTCTTTTTTTTTTTTACTACTACTACTTTCGGGAAATTCGGGCTGCTTCCCCCGGGGGAAGCGCGTCGCCGCGGTGCAGCGCCACCCAATACCTATCACATATTTTTTACAATTTTGCTGGGGTAGGAAAGCCGGATAACCCGGAGAGAAAACCCCGATGAGCAGCCCGGTAGCCAGGAAAAACGGGTACCACATATCACAAGCTCGACCTGGGCTCGAACCCACGCTTCATCGCCATGACATTGGTGACGGCCGTTCTATAGCGCAGCGGCTAAATCCGACGCGCTACCTATTAGACCACCGCTCACCCCTGGCTGATCTTTTTGAGTGGCCGATGGGTGTTTTCAGTTGACGTAACGCGAAAGTATTTTTCTCCTTGGTTTTTTTTTTTTTTTTTTTTCGTTGATACGACATTTTTGACTGCCTTTTTTTTTTCGCTGAGAGACCGATGGGTGGTTTCAACTGACATACGACACTTTTGATTGGCCAACCGGTGAGTGTTTCTGACTGGCGTAATGCGAATGACATCATTTCTCTTTGGTACGAAGTTTTTGATCGGCTGTTGTTTTGAGTGACCGGTGAGTGGGTTTTTTTTTGGTTTTTTTTTAATTTTGTTTTGATGCGAGTGATGCCAGATCTCGCTGACATTTGACAGGGCACCCCATGCCAAAATTTCAAAGAAAATATAATGGGATTCAATGGAACTGTTTCAGATTCGAGCAGCTGTCAGAATCCAGGGTGCGATGGGTGTACCGGGGGTAACAACAGCAACCCCAACCCTTTCATCAACACGTTACAACCGACGGCCATCACGTTTAATGACAACTCCACCAAGGCCTATGTCACACTGCAGGTAAGACGCCGTCGTCATAAGGTTGTGGTTGTGGTTGTCTTTGTGGTTGTCGTTATCGTTATCATTGTCGTTGCTGCTGTCGTTTCCTTCATCAACACACATCATAGACACCATGCATAACCAAATATTGCATGGGCGATTGCATGGGCACCAAGGTTGTGTGTGTGTGTGTGTTGTGTGTGTGTGTGTGTGTGTGTGTGTGTGTGTGTGTGTGTGTGTGTGTGTGTGTGTGTGTGTGTGTGTGTGTGTGTGTGTGAAACAATGACACCTCGTGAAATCATCGTCATCATTATCATCATCATCAGAGAACGAAAGAACGAACGAACGAAACCGTGTGGCTGAAAATGATATAAGCTTACTGTATTTTATATATATATATATTGCTGTGTTGCTGAGGAATTGTTCTGTCTGATAACACTACAGGTTAATAACGCTATAGCCGAGGTTGACTTGGTGAACGACCAGATCACGGCTATACATGGCCTTGGCCTCAAGCACTGGACAAAAGTAGATCCCAGCGACATGGATGACGGTACAGAACCTTCTTGGTCATGGCGGTCTTGTTTTGGTTGTTGTTGTTGGTGGTGGTGGTGGTGGTGGTGGTGGTGGTGACAGTTTTTGTCTTTTTCTTCTTCTCTCAGCGCGACGTAAATTCCCTATTAGCCTCAGGCATCATAGTCACCCCTAAAAATGTCTCAGTCTAGAAACAGTTACTACAATGAACAGACCATTTAAAGGCACGCACCTGACAGAGGTTTTTTTTTTTTTTTAATTGAATGTCTCCTTTCCGATCAGGCCTCACTGGAGTAATGCACGTCCACTTTCTATTCAGGCCACAGAGCCAGTTCACTGTGTTCCCCGTCTTGTTTTGTCTCGTCTTGTCTCGTCTTGTCTGGTCTTTGTCTGATATGATTTTGTCTTGTCTCGTCTTGTCTCGTCTTGTATCGGGTGACTTAATTGTACAAGGCTCCGGTGTAACTGTTTGACCTTTACCTGTAGGCAAACACCATACGCCAACCTGAGGAATGAACTAGCTGTCCCAAGACCTCGATCGTTGGATCTTTTCAAAACGCCGTTGTCAAATAATGATGATGATAACAACAACAACAACAACAACAACAGTAATAATAACAACAACAACACCATAATATGAAGAAGAAGAAATTTAAAAAAATAATAGATCTAAGCGCTTTAAAATAGACTAAGCGAAAAAGAAGAAATATACACAAACACATACAGAGCCATCTGGTCAGGACCAAGGCGCACGACACGCACATACACACACGCACATACACACACACATACACACACGCACATACACACACACACATACACACACGCACATACACACACGCACATACACACACACATACACACACGCACATACACACACGCACATTCATCATGTGGCCATCTGTCTTACTGACTGTGGCCTACTGTCTTATCAACTGTGACCTCCTGTCTTACCGACTGTGGCCTCCTGTCTTACTGACTGTGACCTCCTGTCTTATCAACTGTGGCCTCCTGTCTTATCAACTGTGACCTCCTGTCTAACTGACTGTGACCTCCTGTCTTACTGACTGTGACCTCCTGTCTTATCAACTGTGGCCTCCTGTCTTATCAACTGTGACCTCCTGTCTTATCAACAGTGACCTCCTGTCTAACTGACTGTGACCTCCTGTCTTACTGACTGTGGCCTCCTGTCTTATCAACTGTGGCCTCCTGTCTTATCAACTGTGACCTCCTGTCTAACTGACTGTGACCTCCTGTCTTACTGACTGTGGCCTCCTGTCTTATCAACTGTGACCTCCTGTCTTACTGACTGTGGCCTCCTGTCTTACTGACTGTGACCTCCTGTCTTACTGACTGTGGCCTCCTGTCTAACTGACTGTGACCTCCTGTCTTACTGACTGTGGCCTCCTGTCTTACTGACTGTGGCCTCCTGTCTTATCAACTGTGGCCTTTCCACTAGGTATCATCCTCGCTGACCAGTTCACACGGCCAGTATTCGGCATGTACCAACCAAACCAACTGCAGTATGTAAGATGGTACGGCAAAGAGTACCTCATCACGGCCAATCAGGGAGCCGCAGAGGAATATTCCGAGTTTGGATTCAGAGAAACTAAGCGTGGAAGAGAGTTTGATGGTAAGTGGGGATTTTTTTTCTGTTCTGCAGTGCGCTCAGTATGCGATAACCAGTAGCTATAAGTACCAAAAAAATTAAAATAAATAACATTAAGGCGAGAGGAAAAGAGATTTTGTTTTGTGTATGTTTTCTAACCGTGTATTGGTAGTTTGATTTTTTTTTTTTTTTTTTACTCAAACGCTAGAAGTCAGATTACTCAATGAAACTTAGAGGTATGTAAGGGCATACAACATCTGTCAGCCAAGAGTGGCATACCCTGATGAAAATTGTCTGCAACATCAAAACAAAAGGAATAAGGGTGTGTCCCGTCTTATGACGTGGATGATTACACGGCCGGCACCGCAGGTGCCGTAGTTCCCAGGCCTGGTTAATGCCGGGATATTTATGACAGGAAGCGTGGAGTGCGGCCCTGTCCCGCAGTCCCAAACCACACGAACCTCCATAGAATCATCTTCCCATCATGCTCATCTTCATCATCATGCATAATAAAAAAAATTGCCCCAGCTTCCGAGCCCTCCATGGATTCCACCCTTTACCTGGGAGCAACACCACTGGAACTGGCAAAGAATTGGGGCAGCAAAAAAAAAAATAAAATGGTGTGTCCATGCTGCGAATGCGCCCCCCCCCCCCCCCCCACACACACACACTCCTTCTGTTTATCAGCAACATCATGCTCAAGAAATCAGCATGGTTTTGTGTGGGCCTTTTTATAGGCCTGAAATGTTTCTTGCAAGCAGCAAAGGAAAAAAAAATTAAAAAAAAAAAAAACAGAAAACAATGAAAGCCAATTTTCATTCTAACCAACATGTGTTGTTTCCAGACGCAGAAATATCTCCTTTTGTAGGCGAAGACATGAAACAAGCTTTGAAGAAAGCCTACAAACTAGGTTTGATCAACAGTTTCATTCAGTGGTGTGTGTGTGCGAGAGAGAGAGAGAGAGGGAGTGACAATGACAAATCTTTATTTCAGTTAGGTCCTTTTCCACCACATAGGGTGATATCAAAGACGGGGCAACGATGAAAAAGCCAGCCGGGATCGAACTCACGACCCGAGCATTGAAAGAAACAGGAAAAAAACAAAGACAAATAACAAGAACAAAGAAGAAGGAGAACAAGAAGATAACGAAGAAGTGGGCGAAAATGGATTTTTTAATTGGCGAAATAAATTCCAAAGATTTAGAAACTGGCTGATTTGCCCACCCCATCCCATTCTCCCCCCACCATTATAAATTAGGCTGTGTTCTCTTCGAGGGGAGCCCGGACAGTCGAGCAGTAGAACACTGGACTTAAAATGCTCGGGTCGTTGTGATCTGTTGCGTGGAATCAGCAAAAACAAAACTTTATAGATGAGAAATACTCCAGGTTTACTGGCCTGACGCCAGTGGATGAATGAATGCAGTATGCACCACTATTCAGTAAACAGATTTCCTTTCTCTCACTCCTCTACTCGGTCTATCTCTCCCCCTTTCTTATCTGCCTCTACTCTCTGTTGTCTTCTCTATATGTATGTGTCTCCTTCCCTTTGCCCAGCTTTGGATGGTCACTGTGTTACCTGTTATTTTGTATGTGTTTCTTCCTCTATTTATTTACTTATATCTTAATGATTTACTTAGAGATGTATGGGATACAAGTTTTGTTGTTGCTGTTTTCTTTCTTTCCTTTCTTTTTTATAAATACTGTATTGTGATGTGTAATGTACTGTAGTGTATTGTGTATGCTTCTTAAAAAAAAAAGGAGATTAGCCAAAACAGCGTTAAAAATGTCTTTATTGAGTAATAACAAAAAAGTTTCACGTTAAAAAAAAAATGCTCGTGTCGTGAGATCGAATCCCGGCTTGGGCCAGATATTTGTGCTGGCCTTTTCCTCGTTGCCCCGTGTTTGCTATCACCCTATGTGGTGGAAAAAGACGTTAAACCCATAACCACCCACACAGCTTGTATTCTTTCTGATGTGGCACACATTTTGAATGAACAGTTTGAGTTGCTGCCTTCCTCTAGATGCCTTGGAGCAGTCACGTGTGTGTGTGTGTGTGTGTGTGTGTGTGTGTGTGTGTGTGTGTGTGTGTGTGTGTGTGTGTGTGTGTGTGTGTGTGTGTGCGTGCGTGCGTGCGTGCGTGCGTGCGTTCGTGCGTGCGTGTGTGCGTGCGTGCGTGCCAATAATGTCACTCAAAAGAGACCGTATGCTGCCACTGAGAAGAAGCTCAGATCTTTATACTATCGTATATTTTTCATCGTAATTCAGCACCATTTATCACTTACTCATCTTTCTTAAACGATGTGTGGTGTTTGACTGTGATGTGTCTGAGTGTCTTTGCCATTTCTAAATCTCCGCATGTTCTCCCATCTACGGGACAATAAAGCATCATTGAAACTGAAACTGTACTTGAAATTCCAGGGCGTCTTATTTTCTCCGCTGTGGACGGCAAGAACGAAAGAGGTGCCTTTGAGGAGTTCTGTACTTACGGTGGGCGTGGCTTCTCCGTGTGGCAGCTACCCAGCATGAACCTTGTGTACGACAGTGGGTGTGACTTCGAGAACCTGACCCAGATCCACTATCCCGACCTCTTCAACAACCCGCTGACTGGATTCAAATACGACGCTACTGTTCCTGGTGGCAAGGATGCGACTTCTCCTGATAAGGTCAGTGGCTTCAGACACATCACTGGCAAGATCACGGATAGAACAATGTGAGGCAACATTTTTTTTTTTTTTAATCCTTGAGGGTCTTGATTCATGCTCACGGATACTTTTCAGTAGTAGTAGTAGTAGTAGAAGTAGTAGTAGTAGTAGAAGTAGTAGTAGTACATGTAAAGTGATTAAAACGATTAATCAGGGCTCAGGGACAGTAGTAGTAGTAGTAGTAGTAAGAATGGTAGTAGAGTGATTAAAACGATTAATCAGGGCTCAGGGACATTAGTAGTAGTAGCAGTAGCAGCAGCAGTAGTAGTAGTAGAGTGATGAAAACAATTAATCAAGGCTAAGAGGGTGGGTTGGGTGGGTGTTTGGGAGTTTAACGTCCTTTTCCAAAATCAAGGGTGTGTGTGTGTGTTTGGGAGTTTAACGTCCTTTTCCACCACATAAGGGTGATATCAAAGACGGGGCAACGAGAAAAAAGGCCGGCACAAATATTTGGCCCCAGCCGGCGGGATTCCAACTCACGACCCGAGCACTGAGAGTCCAACGCTCTACCATTCGGCCACCCCGGCTCCCCCCAAAATCAAGGCTAAAAGACAGTAGTAGTAGTAGTAGTAGTAGTAGTAGTAGTAGCAGCAGTAGTACTAGTAGAGTGATGAAAACTATTCAGGGCTCACAGACGGTAGTAGTAGTACATGTAGTAATAGAGTGGTTAATCAGTTAATTGGGGATCACAGACGGTAGTAGTAGAAGTAATAGAGTGGTTAATCAGTTAATTGGGGATCACAGACGGCAGTAGTAGTAGTAATAGAGTGATTAAAACAGCTAATCAGAGCCCAAAGACAGTAGCAGTAGTAGTAGTAGCAGCAGTAGTGAAATGATTAAAACAATGAAATTTTCAGGGCCCTGAGATGTTGGTCGTGGTAGTAGTAGTAGTAGTAATACTTGTAGTAGTAGTGTAAGTAGTGGTGGTGGTGGTGGTTGTTGCTGTTGTTGCAAATGATTAAAAAGTCCAATTTATCATTAAGATATCATTTCAAATTCTGTTGTTCCAACCTGACTCACTCAGGGTCCCGAACCATCCACGGTGTCCGTGCAACAAATGAAGAACTCCCTGCTCATCTTTGTGGGCAACAGGAACCCGGGGACAGTCTTCGTCTACAGCGTGGGGCCAGGAAGAATGGAGCCTCGTTTTGAAACAATAGTGACGGGCATCCCCACCAACACCAGTAAAAGAATTCAAGATCTGTTCCAAGATCGGGAATTATACGATGCTAAAATTCCGTACATTAGGTGGGTTTTCTTATGCATGGGGGACGACACCAGACTAGTCTGAGTCTTGGTACGTCAGGACTACCATCAGCATGTATTACCCTTTAGCCCTCGAAATAGTCGCAAACTCGCATTAGCCTCGTTCATGCATCTCGTATCCGCTTAGCCACTGCAGTCTCGTCCTAGTCTCACTGAAGTGTACGGGGATTTGCCCTAGTGGTCACAGCATCCACTGTGGATCGTGAGGCTCATGGTTCGAATCATTTAGCCGTGGCCAAGGTATATTTGTATAACTATGATCGTGAGCGGCCAGAAATCATCTATTCACATGGTCTTACCATATCTGTTCAGATACCCCTAGATCTCTTAGGTGTTTCTCCACCACTGTGGCTTGCAGACTTGTCAAGTGACGTACAACGTACACGTCCTAGATGTACTTAGCTCTCTCAGCTTTACGCCTTCTTTTTATAGATAGATAGATAGATAGATAGATAGATAGATATGTCTTATCATGGCAGGTTTTTCGGGCCTGGTGAACTGGCCAACTACAGCGTGCTGGTCACATCAGGGGAGACCACTCTCACAATATCCACCTACAAGGTCATGTGGTCTGGGTATCCAGGTAGGCCCCCCCATGGATGTAACGGTTTCTTTTTTCTTTCTTTTTTAAAGTAGTTTGTAAAATCGAATTTGTCGTTTTATGCTGATCCAAAAGGCTTGCGCAGGAACAATAGGAACTATTTGTGCGAAGTTTTATTGGTCAGCTGTGCCGACTGTTATCTTGTCAGTCCAGTCGAATCATACGAATGTGAGGTCTAGCGTTGACACAAAGATCTAAACCTATGAACAAAATGAATTGAAGATGATGAATTCTAATGTCTTAATATCTCGGCTGGTCACTAAGATGACGCTGTATAAGTATGATGCGCCTGAGAACTCACTTTTGAATTTTACTTTTTCTTTTTTATTGCTTAAATTTCTCTTCCTCTTCTTCTTTTTCTTTGTGTGTGTGTGTGTGTGTGTTGTGTGTGTGTGTGTGTGTGTGTGTGTGTGTGTGTGTGTGTGTGTGTTGTTTTTTTCCCCAGCAAAATATCAGAAGGCGTCGAGTGGGTCATTGATTGCGCCGACAGGTATTCAAATATGCGAAAGACACTTCTTTTTTTGTTTGTTTGTTTGTTTGTTTGTTTGTTGTTGTTGTTGTTGCTCGCTTGTGTAACAAAGTTAGTCTATGTATTAATCCTCCGTTGTCTGTGTGTGTGTGTGTGTGTGTGTGTGTGTGTGTGTGTGTGTGTGTGTGTGTGTGTGTGTGTGTGTGTGCGTGCGTGTGTGTGGTTGAGCGAGCGCCGAGTCGTATCAACTGATGCTGCTCATTTCTCTGTCGTTGTTTCAGTGTTCTCCATTCTCAGTGTTGGGGCCAGCGTTGTGTTTTCTCTTCAACTTTCTCTCCTCCAGTGAACCAGTTTAAAGTTGCATGGTGCAGTTTGCACGCGTGTAAATATTGAGTTTGAAATGGCCCTCTGTCGCGCGCGCGCGCGCGTCTGTGTGTGTGTGTGTGGTGTGTGTGTGTGTGAGTGTGTGTGGTGTGTGTGTGTGTGTGTGTGTGTGTGTGTGTGTGTGTGTGTGTGTGTGTGTGTGTGCGGGCGCGCGCACAGTGTGTGTGTGTGTGTGTGTGTGTGTGTGTGTGTGTGTGTGTGTGTGTGTGTGTGTGTGTGTGTGTGTGTGTGCGCGCGCGCACCTTGTGTGTGTGTGTGTGTGTGTGTGTGTGTGTGTGTGTGTGTGTGTGTGTGTGTGTGTGTGTGAATGAAATCTCCAATGGGTTATTACAAGATACTCTGTGGTTCGTGATTTGCAAACACAATAAAAATGGCTGTATTTTTCAAAATTGATTTATTTATTTATTTATATTGTAGACTCACGTGTGTAACAAAGTTAGTCTCAGTGTGATGTAACCAACTCTCGTCTGTTTTTGCTGACGAGTGCCGCGCATAATTCTACAGTTCAACAGTCACGCTAAATTCTTCAGTAATCCTTTCTAAATAATATTGCACAGTAGTGGTACAAATCCAGTTCAGACGCAGAATGACACGTCGCAGTCAGGCAAACGTGTCGGTACTACCGCACGGCGGATAACCTCCCTTGTGTCACGTGACTTGAGAATGTCCGATGTGTATATTTTTTTTGTGTGTCCGATTATGTCACTAATTTACGAGGAGAAAGCATCGATATCGGTCTGTTCCGGCAAATTTCTGCCCGATCGCTCCACCAACAGCAATACCGCGCTTCGGGAGAACAGCACGGAGGTAGCCGGGGGGGGGGGGGGGTAAATCACGTGGTTTGAAAGTCTACGAGGCGCCCGGAATCTGCGAGGAGCCTAAATAGTGCGAGGCAGTTGACAATCTCCGAAAGAGTTCGGATGTGCGAGGAAATGGGAGAAAAGCTAAAACATCTAAAATCACTGAAATCATGCAACAGAAAATGTGTTTTTGGTATTGCCGGCGGGGAGAGGGAGTAAGGGAAAGGGGGAACCTTTAGTTTTGTTCGCTCTGCTGAATAGCGGAAAGTCGAGTTAATATATTGATCCGTTTCAACAGTAAAGAGTCTGCTCCCCAGTACTAATCCCGAAAGTAAAAGCTAACAAAATCACATCTTCTGTTTCATTTTTTTTCGGGGATGATTAGATGATTCAGATCTTCCTAACTGTTCCTCGTGTACGCTCGAAGAAGTGCCCCTGTGTCGCACTATTTGGACGGTCCCTCAATGCGTATTTCCGTGTTCCTCGAGCTTCACGTTTCGAGGTTACCCTCCGTGTACCGGGCCAAAAGAGTATATCGAACCGGTCAAGTTTTATGTTAATAACAAATAAATAAATAGCTTTTATAGAGCGCTGCTCTCCAAATGCCAAGGACTCGCTGCGCTTAAAGCACACATACACACACACACACACACACACACACACACACACACACACACACACACACGAAAAAGGTATAAAAATCTCTCTCTCTCTCTCTCTCTCTCTCACACACACACACACACACACACACACACATACACACACACACACACACACACACACACACACACACACACACATCTGCGTTTGTTTGTTTGTTTGTTTGTTTGTTTGACTGATTGAAGAATGCATTATACGGGACACGCGGTCACAATCATGGCAACAGCTGGATTTTGGTTTTTTTTAAATACTTTTACTTTCTCGGTGTTCCCAACTCTTGCCAAGTTCTGTACAAGTCAATCTGAAAACTACACACTGTAAAATTACAAATTACGTATCGTATACATATAACATATATTCATGTTTGTGCATTCTTAAAAACTATGCGGTAAATGCACATAAGAAGTGTAGAATACATACCCATTGTATTGTTCATACCAAAAAACAACAAGGAGGAACGGCCCCGTCCTACAAAGTTGTTTCTCCAAACTTCATTTTATTTTGTCTGTTTTGTTGTTATTGTTGCCGGTTCTCCCCTCTCCAAGTTCTACCGATGACACTAGATCCTCTACGACCTCGACCGATTAGCCACGTGACTGGGGGTGGGGCCGGATGTGGGAAGAAGGGAGAGGGTGGGTAGGTGGGTGTTTAGGAGTTTAACGCTCTTTTCCACCACATAAGGGTGATATCAAAGACGGGGCAACGAGAAAAAGGCCAGCACAAATATTTGGCCCCAGCGGCCGGGATTCGAACTCTCGGCCCAAGCATTGAAAGTCCAACGCGCTACCATTCGGCCACCCTGGTTCCCCAGAGAGAGAGAGAGAGAGAGAGAGAGAGAGAGAGACGTCAGTTCCGTGAATAAACATTTGACGTCAGCCTCAGGCATGTCGTCATACAGAGAGAGAGAGATGACGTCAATTCCGTGAACTAAACTTTTGGCGTCAGCCTCTAGCACTGAGATCGTCTGAGGATGCTTGTTTATGTCCTGTGATTTCCCTATTGGCTTTGTGACTTCTCCGACTGAATTATTTTTCACATGAACTCTGGAAGATGTAGAGGGCTGATGAAATGTCGGAAGCAGTGACGATACTTGCAGATTTTGTCTGTGAACCAAACATTTGCCGTCAGCCTCACGCTGCTCGTCTGACAGATGATACTTCTTCATATCTTGTGATTTCCTTGTTGCTTTTGTGACTTCCGTGACTGAATTAATTTTGACATAAAATCTGGAAGATCTAGAGAGCTGATGAAACGTGGACTTAAAGTGCCTTGGATTGTACTTACGAAATTGCAAAATTGGAACTTTTTTGACCGGCGCTTCTCGCAGAAACGTGAAAAAAATGTGTTTGTCTAAAAGCTCTGTTATTCTTAACACAAAAGCTATAATAGTGCAATAGTTCATGTCATATGTGCAGTTGTCACAAGTGACAAAAATACCGGAATGATGAGTAATTTGAAGGAGTCTTTTCATAGATATTTGGCCTGATATGCAAACCACCCCTACCTCGGAAATATTTTTCTTACACAAAACCTGTCAGACCTACAGAGCTGTGCTACGAAAACAGGCAGTATAATTGGATGATCTTCCCAATTACAGAAAATGAAGCCATTTGAACATTTTTTCGAAAAAATTCGTAACATGACCGATTTTTAAAAATCGGCGATAACTGTTCTCAGAATGCGGCAGGATAAAAATCGTGAAAGGTAGCTCTGGAGAATATGACTGCCCATTTCATCTCAAAGTAAAAAGCCATCCGGCGAGGTGGTTTAGCAGATAGCCATCATTACATCCGTCCACACACACAGACACACACACGTCATTCCCGCCAAAAAGAACGCAGCAGCATAGTGTGCACGTAAGGTGTCTATGACGCAGATTTCGTTACGTCACTGTGTGCGTGAAAGTAAGTATTGTGTGGAGTAGTCATGGTCTCCTCTCTCCTGAAATCGAGAGTCATGGATCCTAGCGTAGAAAAAAATTTAACACATTAATATCTCTGTGGTGGCTGGACCAATATTTAAATAATGATAGGATACAAGTGACGCTGAATAACGCTCCATGAAAATATACACTTCGGCCTTACAAGCTACCGTGCATGATTGTCTGAGTGGAAAATGCCCAACTCTAACACTGCGAGCTGAGGTTCGTCTGCTTGGCAGCCATTTGCAAGGTGTCGGCGCATGCGTGCCTGAATAGAAAACCGCGGGAAAAGTCGGAGATTTCTAAAGGTGGGCAGATTAGACAAAAGCTGACAGAATAACAGGAATTGGTGTAATATCTATTTGTCAGTCTCAAAAACAGTTGGCTGAAAAATCTCACAGGTCCTGTACTGCTTTCTACAAGCTTTTCTTAATCAAAAAATTCACTGACTCAGCGAAAAGATCTTTCAACTAAAACGTAAGTCAGTTCAAGATCCCTCGAATCTGACAGGCCGGCATGCTGATTCCTCCCAACCGCATAGCAGAAAGATCTACACAAACACACGAGATTTTTCTTTGATGACTGAACAAAATTTCTGATTACCACTGATTTGATGTGATCACTGATGTGTGAGTGTCAGTTTATGTCACTTATGTCTCTCTAGATCTAGACTGTGAGCCGACAAGCATATTCACGTGGAAGGATGGTAGTGAGGAGAAAGAACAAAAGGAAAAAAGGGGGCGGAGGGTAAAATACGGCAAGCACTGTTACACAGCTGCTGTACTTTTTAAACTTTACAAAATCACCGTCACATAATCCAGTGTGTTAAATTGTACGTGCAGTTTTGCTTTCCAGGGACAAGGTCGGTGTAAACTAGCATGCATAATCAAACGCAAAACAGTAATTAATAATGGAAAACGTTGAATCTGAACAGATGATTTAAGTCCATCCTATACAAATCAAGACTCTCATCTTTTTTGTCCCTGTAATGTACCAAGAGCATTACATGTTTGGCAGCGTGAGCGGGGAAAACAGCAACATGGTTCAAACTGAAAATGTTGCCACTTCGCATTGTCAGACTCTTGACGTCAATGGCACCATGCGCATCACGTTTGTATGTGGGCACTTGTTTTCAAATGTTTTTTCCTTTGGAGCGAAATGATCCAGTTTGCTGAAGATGATCAATGAAATTGTATTGATGATCTTTGGTTTTCCCTCTGTTGTTGTATGTTTCTAAAAAGCATTCATGTCTGTGCTTGGGACTGCTGATAAGACAGTCGAAACATGCTTGGTGAGTGGATGAGGATCTTTGTAAATTAGGCTATTGGTTGTCCTTTGAGTTGGTCAGACCAGACACAGCGAATGGTCAGACATCAGATTCCTGACGGGCGAAGGTTGTCCGATTTCATTTAAGACTTTTTTTTAATGTTTGGCAGATAGTACACATTGTATATTTTAATTCATATACAACTAGGTCTGTTGTACTGCAAACAAAAATGCATACATGGGCACACCAACCGTATTTATTCATATTTTAGTATTACTTGTACTGTTTAATTTTCACACACACACACACACACACACACACACACACACACACACACACACACACACACACACACACACACACACACACACACTGAATGAGAAACATCGAAAGACTTAATGTTCAGGTAGTGTATGTTGAAATTTATCAGCCTTGTGATTAGGACATCACTTGGAAGGTCACACATTATCAAACGTTTCCTTTTGTAAATTTATTTCTAGACACATGTTGATCAGTTACAACACAAACATTTTGGCCAATGGGGACAAAGTTTACCATTCAGGCTGGAAACATGACAGCACATGGAAACTGATCAGATTTAGGACTGATCATACAGTAATGTGTCATGGTAAAAACAAAAACAAAACTAAATACTATTTCTTTCAAATGTTACAACAGTGAAACAAGTGCTTGGACAACTAGCAAACTACAGATAACAGAAAATGTATTCTTTAGATTCTCACTGTTCCTTCAGCCCTAGCCAAGTCAGATTCACAGTATACTGTGTCTACTTTGCTTCAGTGTTATAACCTTCAAAATGAAAATGTAGCAGTACAAACAAACATACAACCAACCAGCACACCTACAAACATTTCAAACAGAGTTTAGTACTAAATTTATTTCAAAAAGGTGGGGGCGGGGGTATGGCAGTTTGAATTTAGCGTCAAGTGTCCGATTAGATGAGGGAATTTTGGGACTGAATTTCACTAGTGTCAATACTGGAAAAGGTCTTGTCCTATTACAACCGGCTTTGACATCACCATTATGGTAACAAAAGATTTTTTAATGAGGGAATTTTAGTGTCCAAGATGCCCGGTCTGTAGATCCTGCAGCAGGTTTAAATCCCATGGT
Organism: Batillaria attramentaria; assembly: GCA_018292915.2. Taxonomy (NCBI): domain Eukaryota; kingdom Metazoa; phylum Mollusca; class Gastropoda; family Batillariidae; genus Batillaria; species Batillaria attramentaria. Next base: position 69,202 of record JACVVK020000235.1, read on the forward strand.
AGGCAGGGATATCACTGGCGATTGCTTTCTGAGGGGATTTCATATCGGTTAAACACAGACTTAGGCCAGTTTAAGAATACGTAATCTTTGCTCTTAGTTTGTAGTACATGTACATGGATTCGACACAATAGAGGTTGTCTGGTACGCTTGTTGCTAACTTTAACATTAAAACAAAAAAGCAAAAGTGGACCTAACTAAACTTACCACTTGGTGTTGACTTGAATAATCGCCATGTTGAACATGATTTCAGAGGATGACACATTTGTAAACATATTTGCAGGAGCTGGTTGTTTTGTGCAGGAGCTGGGCCTGAAATAAATGCATACATGCAGATCAAAGTGATGTTGTAACACACACACACACACACACACACACACACACACACACACACACACACACACACACATCTGTTAAAAAAAAAAAAAAAAAATTGTTTTTAAAAAAATTGTGATGGTGTGCATGGTTTCTCTTCAGTCCTCATTTGTACTGATCTTGCATGATACATGTACTTCATAGACTGTTCAAACACACACAAAACACTTTGGTATACAGCTGACTTGTACTGCAGGCTTACTGAAATAGCTGCTGGTGAGTCTGACATGAGATCTATCTGTACACTGCCTGAGATCATACTTGCAATACCTATGTACAGACCAATGCCACAGCAAAATGCACAGTGTGCCCTGCTTTTCAGTCCCCCCCCCCCACACACACACACACACACTTCCTGCTGCACCAATGCACACCTATCTGTCTAGCATACTGGTTTGTTCAGTGCTCTGCAATAACATGACAAAGTCCAGGGAAAAGAATATCCAAAGTGTCTATCATGTCACAGTCAGCAGGGGGAAAACACAGTAGGACCATGCTCACCTTCGTAGAATGGATACTGTCTGTGTATGTGATTATTAAAACTGCTGTGAGAGTCAGAATCTAATGTAGCACTCCCTCCAGTTTTACTCCGTTGCCTCCCAGTACTGCCTCTACTCATCCCTCTCCAACCTTCCTGGACTCCCTTCACAGTACACATCTTCCACAACCACCGGAACTCGACTGATTAGTGTAGATTGATCACCGACTCCTTCCCATCATCAGAGTCATTTTCTTCCAATTCTTCTACATGCCCAAAGGAATCAGGAAAACCGCCGTCCAAATCTACGAATCTTGCCACACTCTAATCTTCACTTTCTGCACCATTCCCCGGAATATTGAACAAAATTCCACGATTATCCCCATTACGTAATGATCGCGCCGCCATCGTGTTGATACGAAAATCTAAAGTAGATTTTCACACGAACATTTATAGAAACTTAAAACCACTAGTAGATAAATATTGCTGTTTGATGTGAGGAGCGAGACCGCGTCCTTCGACTTTGCGAAACTATTCAGAATATCCCAGGTCAGTAAACCACTGAATATTTCGCTAACGTCATATTTTGAGAAAATTGAATCTCGCCTGCCAAAGTCGCTGACGTGTTCTACACGGTTGCTGAGGAAGCAATTGACAAGAAATGCAGTAATTCTGAGTTATACAAACGCCACCAGCGACATATTGTGAAGTACAATCCGGGAGCAGTATGTTACTGGTATGAGTGATCGAGTGAGTGCGAAATTTCAAGATAATAGATAGATCTGGTTCCTGCCTGGTCTGTACAATTTAGTAACTGCAGACATGTATCCGTAAAGGCTTTCTTTGAAACTTGAAGCAGGCTTTTCAGTTCTAGCATTTAAAGATCTAAAACCACTCTAGTCAATGTCCTAAAATAGTCGGCTGCTAAGACAAAGGTACGCGACGTTACTTTGCTTGTAGGCTCACACGCTTCCTTGTCAGACTCAGACGACAATCTCTGTCTAAACTGACAGAGATCATATTGTTTTGAAATAAAGGGGGAAAATGGACGTACACTCAAACACACTGCTTACCTCCAACCACGACGAAGAAATCACAACGCGGATTGAGACTGATTGAGGAAGTATCCGTGTTAGTATCCTTTCGTGAAAAATGTCGCAGGAAAGTGCGCGCGGGTTGGTGTGAGGGCAAATGGGAGATAACTCTGAAATAACAATGAGTTCATTCCCTTCAGTTTTCGCCGTGCGCCATAAGGGATCCCATTCTAACTTCCGCAGACGGCCGGTTGAAGCCGTGAACATTTCAATCAAGTTCAGCTATAAACATCATCGTACAGCTTAGGTACGCTGTCAGTTTTCTTATATTAGCCTGACGTTTTCCTGTGCCATAGCCACCACGAAAAAAATGTAGCCACCAAAAAGTTTCTTCGCTTGGATCCCTGACCCAGGATGTGACTTCCCCGATCACTCATGGGTTACCCGGACTATGTGTGGAGAAACGTCACAGTCTTGTTTTGTATCACTGAAACTTGCTACTGCGCGTAGCAAAATCTGCCCCGTCTCATAAAGTTGTTTCTCTATGAATAGAGAAACAACTTAAAAAGGGGTGAGCGGTGGTCTAATAGGTAGCGCGTCGGATTTAGCCGCTGCGGTACTGAACGGCCGTCACCAATGTAATGGCGATGAAGCGTGGGTTCGAGCCAATGGCGAGCTTGTGACATGTGTTACCGGTATTTCCTGGCTGCTGGGCTGCTCATCGGGGGTTTCTCTCCGGGTTATCCGGCTTTCCTCCCCAGAAAAATCTTTAAAACTATAGGATAGGTATTGGGTGGCGCTGCACCGCGGCGACACGCTTCCCACGGGGGAGGCAGCCCGAATTTCCCGAAAGGGATAATAAAGTAGTGAAAAAAAAATTCAATCTTGACGGTTACAGAGACAGAAAGACGTTGAGGTGTAATAAAAAAAAAAAAAACCACTTGTATAACCTTTGTCCTCTCACATATTTCAGCACGAATCAGATAAATTTCATTCCTTTTAAATTTCATAGCTTTTTCACCAGTACAAAATACAATTACAAATGGCAGTAACTTCACTTAGGTACGGATCTGTACCTATCTTCTTTATCTGCCAAGGTGAAGGTCATGTACATATATACATAAATAGTAAGTATGTGAAGGCTTTTAGTGCCAGTTGGACGCTGCATCCCTCTTGGGTATCGCTCACCTGATGAGGGTTCCATTGACCCGAAACCATGGTACTGAGCGGCTAAAATCATCCATTAACATGGTCAAAGTTGTGCCGCCCATTTCCCTCCCGGTAGTTACTCGGGTCGTGGGGTCAAGTATTTGTGCTGGCTTTGTTCTCGTTACCCCGACTCTGATACCAAACTCCCAAACACCCACATACCCAACCCTCCTCCCGGTGCCTGGTTAATGCCGGGATGTTTATGA
>JACVVK020000235.1:77500-107500 GCA_018292915.2 Batillaria attramentaria
AGAAAGTCTTACATGAAGAAGGAGTGAGCCTCGTAGATGTGGCTGAGGACTGGCGCTGTGATAAGCTGAGTGAGGACGAAGAGGCAGCTGACCACCATCCCAACAGCTCGATGTCTGTGGAATAAAATTCATACACGCTGTCAACCTTCTGTGTCGCCAAACCTGAGCAGACAGCGGTACCCCGTAAACATTTTGGTAACGTTTTGCAAATCTTGGAAAACCCCGGTCAAAGCTAGGCAGACATCGTCACCCAAAATTCATTCAAAGATATTCAGATATCGGTATTCCAACTACATTTCAGTCACTGCAAAATCTTGAAAGATTCACTAAGTACCTCAAGCACATTTTAGTCATTTTGAAAGATTCATGCAAAGCTTATCAGAAATCGGTACCCCAAACACATTTTAGTCACAGCAAATTTTGAAAGATTCATTTAAAGACGTCCGTACCATTAGTACAAATCTTAGTCACCAAAAATTTTGAAAGCATCATCACTGGAGAATGTATTCTTTAAACCCTTTTGGTGAAGAGTAAACTAAAACATACATAAATAACGTTATCTCAAGCCTTACCAAGTAAACTAAAACATACATAAATAACGTTATCTCAAGTCTTACCAAGTAAACTAAAACATACATAAATAACGTTATCTCAAGTCTTACCAAGTAAACTAAAACATACATAAATAACGTTATCTCAAGTCTTACCAAGTAAACTAAAACATACATAAATAACGTTATCTCAAGTCTTACCAAGTAAACTAAAACATACATAAATAACGTTATCTCAAGCCTTACCAAGTAAACTAAAACATACATAAATAACGTTATCTCAAGCCTTACCAAGTAAACTAAAACATACATAAATAACGTTATCTCAAGTCTTACCAAGTAAACTAAAACATACATAAATAACGTTATCTCAAGTCTTACCAAGTAAACTAAAACATACATAAATAACGTTATCTCAAGCCTTACCAAGTAAACTAAAACATACATAAATAACGTTATCTCAAGCCTTACCAAGTAAACTAAAACATACATAAATAACGTTATCTCAAGCCTTACCAAGTAAACTAAAACATACATAAATAACGTTATCTCAAGCCTTACCAAGTAAACTAAAACATACATAAATAACGTTATCTCAAGCCTTACCAAGTAAACTAAAACATACATAAATAACGTTATCTCAAGCCTTACCAAGTAAACTAAAACATACATAAATAACGTTATCTCAAGCCTTACCAAGTAAACTAAAACATACATAAATAACGTTATCTCAAGCCTTACCAAGTAAACTAAAACATACATAAATAACGTTATCTCAAGCCTTACCAAGTAAACTAAAACATACATAAATAACGTTATCTCAAGCCTTACCAAGTAAACTAAAACATACATAAATAACGTTATCTCAAGCCTTACCAAGTAAACTAAAACATACATAAATAACGTTATCTCAAGCCTTACCAAGTAAACTAAAACATACATAAATAACGTTATCTCAAGTCTTACCAAGTAAACTAAAACATACATAAATAACGTTATCTCAAGTCTTACCAAGTAAACTAAAACATATATAAATAACGTTATCTCAAGTCTTACCAAGTAAACTAAAACATATATAAATAACGTTATCTCAAGTCTTACCAAGTAAACTAAAACATATATAAATAACGTTATCTCAAGCCTTACCAAGTAAACTAAAACATACATAAATAACGTTATCTCAAGCCTTACCAAGTAAACTAAAACATACATAAATAACGTTATCTCAAGCCTTACCAAGTAAACTAAAACATACATAAATAACGTTATCTCAAGCCTTACCAAGTAAACTAAAACATACATAAATAACGTTATCTCAAGCCTTACCAAGTAAACTAAAACATACATAAATAACGTTATCTCAAGCCTTACCAAGTAAACTAAAACATACATAAATAACGTTATCTCAAGTCTTACCAAGTAAACTAAAACATACATAAATAACGTTATCTCAAGCCTTACCAAGTAAGCTTGGGGTTGTGCTACAGAGGCCTCACTTTAAAAAAAAAATCATAAATATTTCTGCATGAATTTAAATTTGGCTTATACTCGTGTTTGCTGCGATATGAGCCGTCAAGAAACCGTTCATCTTGCCTGATTTTCGCATACAGGGCCAAAACCGAAAAAGTGTCAAAAACGTGTGATACTCGAGCGTGGTACGAGAAGTGTTTATAAGTGAACAGAAGGTAGTTAATAAGTGAACAGAAGGTAGTTTACAATGTGTGGCTCCTTATCCTTACTCCCATGAGAAAGAAATGGCGGCGCTGGTTTGAGCGTCCTTTTGTACTCTGCTCATTCGATTAGGGGATATCTTACCCAGTCATTATGTTTGTTTAGAGATTTTTTTTTTTGGTCTATTATCGAGATCAGTTAAGAGTTGTTTGGCTGCCTGGGCTTACCCGAGGGCCCACGGTACCACGACAAGAGGTGCTACAAAGTAGAACTGCATGTCATCGGCAAGATACCAGCTATGGCCAAAGCACTGAAACATACAGACGCAAAGAACATATTATTCCGTACGAAATGGAAATCTTGTGTGTGTGTGTGTGTGTGTGTGTGTGTGTGTGTGTGTGTGTGTGTGTGTGTGTGTGTGTGTGTGTGTGTGTGTGTGTGTGTGCCCTTGACTGGTCTGCGCATAATTTTTTTTTTTTTTATTCTAGATTAAAACATTTTAGGGGTTGACTACGAAGCCTGAGGCTAATAGGGAATAAAAAAATATTATATAGGCATTATGAGGCCTCGTGTGTTTGTATTCTTTCACCGCACACACACACACACACACACACACGCGCGCGCGCGCGCACGCACGCAGGCACACACACACACACACTGATTAACGCGGACACACTGACCATATTTTCTAGATCCAGTACATTGTTAACGTAAAGAAGATTCTGCCACCAGTAGTGACGACAGTTGGAACGGTCCCTGATTGGAAACTGAAACGGTCCCGACCCTAAGTATGGCGTCACTCCTACGTAGACTGCGATGGCGAACATGTACAGCGGGGTTAACCTGAAAAACAACACCAACGACCGAAAGTTTAAAACACTAAACGTAATGATGCTACAGGGACATTACTAGACTTTCTATAGGGAGGGTGGGTGAGGAGAGAGGGGTGGTGGTGGTGGAGGGGGGGGGGGGTGATATCAAAGACGGGGCAACGAGAAAAAGGCCAGCAGAAATATGTGGCCCCAGCCGGGATTCGAACTCACGACCCGAGCATTGGAAGCTTTCTATATGGAGAATTCTGTTTGGAACAGTTTAAGTTGCGCTTGTGACTGTGCTCTCGAAATAGTTTGTCTCACAGATTAGTAGAGCTCTGAATGAAACACAATGATGTTTGATGGCCGTTAAAATCGAGCAAAACTCAGCAGTTTCCCTTGGTTGCTCGGTGAAACAGTCAAGGGAGACAATCGTATGAGAGAAATGTGCTGTTAGCTGCTCGGTGAAAGGGGACTGCACTCTGGGGTCCGTTCGTGTTAAGATAATGCCACCGGCTACTGCGTGTTGGCTTCAGTCAGCTGAACGCAAGTCTGTCTGTGTATGTATTTGTGTATGTGTCTTAGTGGTGTGATGATAGATACCAGCAAAAACAGCCCAGGGCCCGTATGTAATAGCCGAGGTTAGGGATTTTAGCTCCGGGTTAAATTTTCTAGGGTTAAATTTTCTGCTGTTTTTTTTTTTGTTTTAAATCAAGAAGAGGGCCCATTCCAGCAAGGTGCATAAGCCGTTATAGAAGGATTTATACTTTTCTACCTTTCTTCGCTTCCTGTTTTATTTAATTTTGCTTTGGGGTTTCTTTTGTCCTAGTCTGGGTTAGGCCCGTAGCCGTGGGTTAAATTAAACTCGACTTATATACGGGCCCTGAACCACACATGAGCCTAAACATTAGCAGTAGTCCCTCTAATCGACCATCCGAAGATCACTAAAGATAATAATAATACTGCTAATGATAGTACTTATATAGCGCTACTAAAAAATAATCGTCCTAAGCGTTTTGAAAAATAAACAAAATAAAAATGTACGTGGAAAGGAAGAAATATATACAAAAACAAAAAAATATACAAAGCCGTAAGACACACACACACACACACACACACACACACACACACACACACACACACACACACACACACACACACACACACATGATGCAAGCTGGAACAATCAAATGGTGTTTTGGTTTTCAGGTTTTTCTTGAAAGTTTCAAGGGAGAGTGAATGAGGGAGGGAATTGTACTATTGTACAAGGCTTGACGAATGACGACTGTACGTTTTGAAATATATCCATCTTATAAGTTATCTTAATGATATTGCGCGGCGTTAAGCCCTAACTAACTAACTAACTAACTTATACAGGGCCGTAGCAGGCTCCTCAGGATTAGTCCGGCGGCAACCCACACGCCATCCCATACCTTACTCCTGCCCCAAATGACAATCGTTCATTGCAAAGGCCCTTGTAGGAAAAAAATGAGCCAAAATAATAGAAGCAGCATACAAAATGAAAGGAACAAAAAGTATGGTCGCGCAACATGTTAAAAAAAATATATATGAGGTCGTCTCAAAAGGCCGTACATTCGAAATAATAATTATGTTCTTCGCTCCTCTCTCTCTCTCTCTCCCTCTCTCTCTCTCACTCTCTTGAAAAATAAAGTGTCATTGTCATTGTCATCGTCTCCCTCTCTCTCTCTCTCTCTCTTACGGAATTATTGGTCCGGCGCCGGACCCGGGTACTACGGCCCTGTTATATTAATGATAATCAAACCTACACATTGACTTCCGCCTACACAGCGACATCTGGAAACCTTACCTCCAGAAACGATGAACGTAGTACATGATCATGTTGAAACATGTCACACCTCCCGCCTTCTTCGTCTGACGTAGAAACAGGTAGGCCGTGAGACAGCCACTGTAATGATAATAAAATATTTTTTATGTATTGAAAAACATCCAAACTAATAAATTTGAAGAAATTCCGACAACATGCACACCAGTCTGAGACTTAGCTCTTAGTTTCGTTGAACTAACTAGTAATGTTCAACAGACAGATTTCAACTTACCTGAGTAGGAAGAAGGTGTCTACCGACAGCGTGCCAGACAGTATAGCGCCCATTGTCCACCTGTCAAATACTTTGTACGTATCACCAGCATTGCCTGCACAAAGAAAATAGCCGTCGGTTTGTTTGTTTGTTTGTTTGTTTGTTTGTTTGTTTGTTTGTTTGTTTGTTTGTTCCCGTGTTATTTCACAGTGTGCACAGCAGCGGTGAAAACTGTCGCATTCACCAGCACAGCACATTTTCAGCCTGTTTCGAGATTATTGCCTGCATGAGTTGTCTCCCCTGCCGCAACAAGTACTCATTTTTCGTGGCAGAGCACAATGCTGCCACGAAAAATGCATGCATGCTGCGGGTCTGTGTATGCACGGGGGACAACTCATGCAAGTAATACTCTCTAAACAGGCTGAAAATGGACTGTGCTGGTGAATGCGACAGTTTTCACCGCTCCTGTGCACACTGTGAAATAACACGGGGACCTCGAAATTGTTGGCAACTGTCCACTTTCCTTGTCACCGAGTATTTTGATTTTTTCCTTCTTAGGTATCACTTAGCGCGGCTCGGTTAGCCCGAGTTGGGCGTCGTCGCAGGGACATAGAGTTAGCGACGGACCCGGAAGAGGGTTGTGCTCATGGGAGCCGAGAGCGTTGGACTTTCGCTGCTCAGGTCGTGAGTTAGAATCCCGGTTGGGGCCAAATATTTGTGCTGGCTCCTTTCTCGTTGCCCTGCCTTTGATATCACTCAATACAGTCAGGCTGCCACATTGCTGTCAGTCCTCCTACCATTGACAAGATGCTGATTGAGTTCAGCCCGGTCAGCGAGCAGGATGTGCTTGAAATTCTGAAGCAGTGTCCACCGAAGACATGTGATCTTGACCCCTTGCCTACTCCACTATTACTCGAATACACTGAGCTTCTGCTTCCCACTCTCACCACTCTTTTGAACAAATCACTTTCTTCTGAGTTTAAGACAGCCATTGGAGCGGTCGGTGGTCTACTGGTTAAGAGACTTGTCACCAATGCGCGAGGTCAGGGGTTCGAGTGCCACGCGGGGCAAAACATTTTTCCATCTCGTATGTGGCACCGTTCATTGGGGCCGATCGTCGGGGGTTCTCTCCGGGTACTCCGGCTTCCTCCCCCCTCTGCTTTGGAAATGTTCAGCACACCAAATTTGAAAAATAAATGCAATTCTATATTCCGAAATTTAAATAGCTGAGCTGACCCTTCGCACCACTTGTTTGTAATGTGTTTATGTCCAGTGTTTGAGAGAATGCGTGTGATTCACGTGAGCGTGCGTGTTGGGTTCAGTTCGTGGCGCTTTGAGCCGATTCATGAAGTTGGGTAAAGCGCCTATACAATATTCATTATTATTACATGTATTATTATTATTATTATTGTGAAACTGCTTCTCAAGACGTCCAGCCTCGATCCAAATCAATTAAAGAACTACCGCCCGGTTATAATCTTCCCTTCCTCTCAAAACTACTTAAAAGGATTGTCCTCAAACAACTTTCAGACCATCTGTGCTCTAAGAACTTGATCTGTTCCTCACAACCCGGGCACTGGAGGTCAAACCAAACTACTTTCCATGGCCTGAGGTCCAACGCTCTACCACTGATTCGACTGTCCAAACCTGCGCACCCGTTGCCGTTTCGTTGTGAAATAGAAATGTAAATTCTGAACTCACCTGCCGTGAGCAACATTTATGACCATGACTAAATTCTAAATGTACGCAAACCTGAATGAAGTAGTTCTACCCACCGAGAACTCCGATTCCAGCCGCGGCCTGCATGGTAAACGCGTGGCCCAGGACAACCCACGTGATGCTCAGCACCCGGATGCCGTGCAGACAGGATAGTTCCCCCTGAGTCTGGTGGCAGCTCAGGAGTTTGCTCCCGTTTTTCAGCACCGAAAAACTCAGCAGCAGCCGGCTGCATACGCCTAGAGAAAAAGGTACATGTAATACAATGAAAGGACGGCCGCTTCTATACCAACAATAAAAACCGACTAAGGGATGATTGGTAGGTTCCATGGACTCTTTGAACTGTCTAACCCAGCTGTCTGCAGGTCATCGGGAATATGAGATTATACGGTAGACAAACTCAGATCATTCCACAAACATTTGGGGACATAGTGGTAGAGGTAAGGTTCACCTTTGTGGTAGCGGAAGCAGAGAGTGTGTGTGTGTGTGTGTGTGTGTGTGTGTGTGTGTGTGTGTGTGTGTGTGTGTGTGTGTGTGTGTGTGTGAGTGCGTGTGCGTGTGTGTGTGTGTGTGTGTGTGCGTGTGCGTGTGAGCGGGGGAGAGGGGGAGGCCGGGAGGCAGAGGCACAGACAGACAGAGAGAGAAAGAGAACTACCGCCCCCCGTAGTGTAGTGGTTAGCACTTCGGACCATGGACCGGGAGACCCGGGTTCGAGTCCCAGCCGAGGCAAGCGGGATTTTTCCTACCTAGGTCGGTTCCTATCCAGAGTGGGTGTGCTATGGGCCCAATGGGGAGGCTGTTGCCACACAGCCGAGATTCACCCACTTCACGGGTGCGACTTTGGGGGTGCTTCCCTTGGTTTGACACGTCTTATGATGTGGATGATTACACGGCCGGCACCGCAGGTGCCGTAGTTCCCGGGCCTGGTTAATGCCGGGATATTTATGACAGGAAGCGTGGAATGCGGCCCTGTCCCGCAGTCCCAAAAACACGGACCTCCATAGCATCATCATACCATCATCCTCCTCTCCATCATCATGCATAATAAAAATTGTCCCAGCTTCCGAGCCCTCCGTGGATTCCATCCATTAACTGGGAGGAACACCACTGGAACCAGCAAAGAGTTGGGGCAGCCAAAAAAAAAAAAAAAAAAAACCTACCGTCTTCTCTTTTGCGAGAATTGCGCTGCTCTGCCGGACGCCCGTTGACGACAGTGAACGTATCCGCGGCGGCGTCATGAGATGGCGTGTTCCCGTTTGACGTCAACACTTTTGTCAAAACTGGTGTGTCTCCGTTGGGTCTGTGTCCTTCGTCATCAAACGCTGCGTTGACGTGCACGTTCACGTGACCGTTTTTCTCTTCCTCCATAGGACGTTCGGTCTGCGTTTCTGCTGCAGTTCGCCAGTCGTGAACGACCCCGTACACAGTGCCAGTGGAGCAAAGCAAAGCGAGAAAGGCCATGACACCGCTGGGTAAAGTACAGAAAAACATAATCTGTAAATAAGTAAATAACAATAGAAACAAAATTAATAGTATTTGCAGGGCGCATTTCTTTAAACTAAAACTCAGTGCGCCGATAAACTCACGAAACTCACGCACATTTTACCAAGATGAACAGACGTACATTGCTGAAACTGACAAGTTACACGGGATCTTCTTGGAAGGCTTTGCGGAATAGGAACGTTTTCAGATTGCTCTTAAAAACAGACAGAGTGGGTGCGTTTCTCGGATTCGCAGGCAGATAATACCATAAAGTTGGTACGACAAAACTGAAAGAGCGCTCGCCAAAAGATTTGAACCTGGGACTTTTGAGAAGCCTCTCGGACGACGACCGGAGTTCACTACTGCTGACAACAGTTTCCAGTGGAACAACGAACCAGCCCTCCGCACAGTCTTGTCTCTCCTTCTAGCCCCACCCTCTATATCTGTGCTAGCGTAGTTGTATACGTATGAGCTTGCATGGTTCATCAAGTCTTCCTAGACTGAATAAATCATATTCACTTTCTACACTAGATTTCGCTGGTGACATATGACCGACTGCAAAAGGGGCGTTAAGCCCTAAAAACTCACTTACTCAACAGACACGCCACCCCACCCCCCCAACCCCCCGCCCACCTAGAAACTCCTCGCCCTCCTCCCTCCACACCCAAACCACCCAACCACCCATTCACCCACCCATTCCTGACACATGTGTTTAATATATTAATATACAAAGAAATTTTTCTGAACCGTACATGGCGATCCAAAAGGCGCTGTCTTCAGTCGGATCTCCATCTATTTCTTCCGTACAGTAGGCCACTTCAAGCTTTCCTAAACCGTTTGTCAGATCTGAAAAGATGGAAAACAAGCAGTCACTGCTCTGTAGCCGGAGATCACTTCAGCCAGCCATGCGCAGCGTGGTCGCTGTATGCTCAAATACACGTACAAGGGTGGGTGACAAGGGATACTCTGTTGTCAGATGCTGTGAACATCTGATAGATGCTGGAGTTGATGAGGGCATGTCAATTTTATTAGACTCACGTGTGCGTGCGTGCGTGCGTGCGTGCGTGTGCGTGTGCGTGTGGAAGGAAGAGAGAGAGAGAGTGTGTGTGTGTGTGTGTGTGTGTGTGTGTGTGTGTGTGTGTGTGTGTGTGAGAGAGAGAGAGAGAGAGAAAGAGAGTATGTCTGTGTGTGTGTGTGTGTGTGTGTGTGTGTGTGTGTGTGTGTGTGTGTGTGTGTGTGTGAGAGAGAGAGAGAGAGAGAGAGAGAGAGAGTATGTCTGTCTGTCCCTGTGTGTGTGTGGAGGGTGTGTGTGTGTGTGTGTGTGTGTGTGTGTGTGTGTGTGTGTGTGTGTGTGTGGTCTGTCTGTCTGTCTGTCTATCTGTCTGTCTGTCTGTCTATCTGTCTGTCTGTCTGTCCGTCTGAGGGGCGTGGTTGCGTGTCTGTGTGTGCACGCGGACGCAAGCCGGGGCTTCAGCATACAACAGCAGTAAGAACAGGTTTGTCTGTGACAGGCGCTACTATCCCATTTTGATTCAATGACTGATTATAACTGAGTGAAAACATTTGCTTACTGACGACAGGCTGGAAGACAGTGAAGAGGTCAGTGTTGTTGCAGGAGTGAGGAACACACACGTGGACAATGAGTGGACTCAGGAGGGGTCCCACTGCCTGCAGCAAGACATGCGCCACACTTTAGGAACCACGTGACGAGAACCATTTTCGAGAAAGGAAAGTCTGGGCCTGTTTACACTTGAAAATTTTACTGGGTCCGGGTAACCCATGAGTGAAGGGGGAAGTCACATCGATTAGAGGGACGCCCTGTCTAAGTTGAACCCCGGGTCCAGGGCCAACTCGAATTTCCTAAACATGCAGTTGGTGTCATGATATGATGCTTTTGTCGACGCGTGACGGCGGGGCATGACGTCATTTTTCTACGTCATTGTCAGGGTTATACTTGCAGATAATGTAGTGTCAACGCTATTAGTTAACCCGAGTCCAACAATGCAAGAGTCGAGGTAAACTCGGGCTAAACCCACGTCGTGACGGTGTAAACAGCTTTTTTTGTGTTCTGAGTTTGAAAGCCTCTGCTTGGGTCCAGACATACTTTTCACGTTTCACACCACTCGCCAGGGCAAATTTTCAGTGAGTTAACTATGAGTGCTTTACGTCCGAAAATAGTAATGAAACAGAGAGCGAAAGTGTGAGTTATGACTTTCCATAACCCACTCAGTGGTTTACGAGTTCACAAAAACACGCTCCAGTTAGGTCATCAATCAGAAAGTGCGTCATTTCAAACATTTGGAACTCACAGGCCACGGCCGGTGCACAGTTATTTTGCTCACTTTTGAGGCTCGGTAGCTACACAGACAATCGAACCATCTCGGGGTTAGTCTTTCGCCTTAAACCACTCGAACTAATCATGTAAGCTCTATGTCCAACATTACCCGTAATGAACAAATTAACAAGCAAGAACAATTGTTACCAATGTCATGTAATTCTTTTTCAAAACTACTTTATTGTCCCTTTCGGGAAATTCGGACTGCTTCCCCCGGGGCTAGCACGTCGCCGCGGTGCAGCGCCACCCACTACCTATCCTATTGTTCGATTTTGCTGGGGGAGGAAAGCCGAGGGGGGGGGGATATAGTTTGCGGACACCTGTTGTGTGTGCTTCTGTGTGTGGGTCTTTGTATACCGGTTAAGTATAGGCGCCATGAGCTCCTGTGGGAGATAAGGTGCCATTAAATTATATCTTCACTATCCTTTATTTTCCTTCACTATCCTTTCTCATCATGTGCTATCACTCACTATCCTCCATTATTATTAGTAGTAGTATTGACAATAAAAACCTCATACTGACTGACGCGTACATCATAACCCACACTGACATTCATCACATCATTCGTCTCTTATCTAATCGCGAACTACCCTGCTAATTTGAAAAATGAAAAAAAAAAAAGAAGCTCATACCGCCAATCCGAGTGCAGTGAAGTTTGCGCTCACGGCCAGTCCGCAGTAGTGTCCCTTGACCACGTGACCAGGTGAAGGCTGACCGACGATCTCCATACACTCGTCATAGTCTCCAACGAAAGTTCTCTGCCCTTTGAGGAGGCCGGCTCGCGGCTTGCCGGACGCGTCCAGCACTGCAACAACATCAGGTATCAGGTATCGTTAACGAAAGTAGCATCCTTGGGTACTGACGCCATATACTGCTACCACTACTACTACTGCTACTCTCTCTCTCTCTCTCTCTCTCTCTCTCTCTCTCTCTCTCTCTGATATCATACTTACGGGACGGAAAAAGGACGCTAAATTCCCAGATACCCCCCCCTCCACCCCCCTCCCCCCCCCCCCCGATATCATACTTACGGGACGGAAAAAGGACGCTAAATTCCCAGATACCCCCCCCCCCCCCCAAGCCTCAGTGCATCTGGTTATTTTCACACAGTATCATTGGGTCCAGGCGAGTACAACGGTTTTCGTGTATAGCACATAGCAATGAAAAAGACGGGAGGGAGAGAGAGAGGGGGGGTGGGGAGGGGGGGGGAGAGATTGGTTCGGTTGGCGCAGTTGATCGAGTGCCCGCGGGACAACATGTGCTAAGACTATTTTCCATGCGGCGGAAATTCTAAAGCGCTTACTTGTAAATATTAAATCATGCCAGATGTCTGAAAATTATGAGGGATATGATTGGGATATGATTGTTGGCAGCCCAGCCGATCTGTAGTCGACTCGTTGAATAGCCTCTGTACTAGAGCCGGACATCGTGACGACAAAAACACGAGTAAAATAAAGAAGGAAAGTTACTCACTTTGTAAAGCCCATAGCTGCCGAGATTGTAGACTTGTCTGGTAGCTGTACAGGTCCTCCCTGCACTGCGGCGACACTCTTGACGCAGCACTGGCTAGGGTTTGTCCTGCGTTCTGTAGGGCACCTAGCACCTGTTGAAGCGAAGCCATCGGTGACTGAGCGCTGTTCCCTCCATTTCCTAACGCCTGTAGGGCTGAGGTCAGCAGTGCCTGGGTGTCATTCCCTCCAGTTCTCAACGCCTGCAGGTCACACAACACAATGGTAGGGAGTAAGTGGACCGGTATTATTTCACTCAATTTCCCTGGCTTTCCTTGAATTTTTAGAGTTGTTGAAAGTGCATTTGACCCCAGTTCGGTGGTTTTGGTGAAAAGAGACATGTTTGATGTGTTGATAAATGGCAATAAATGCCTTGATGGGTGACCTATTTTAACCCTGCCCTTGGGCATATACGAGGCATTTAATTTCCCGGAAGGGATTAATAAACTATTGATTGATTGATTGATTGATTGATTGATTGATTGATTGATTGATTGATTGATGAATAACAGAGTGCACAATTTTGAGTTACTTCAGTAAGTGGGGCTGCCACGGACGCCGCTTCAGCAGACTATCAAAATTACATTTTAAACTTTTTAAAATTTTGGCATGCAGCTTGTCGACATGTTCTGCTGATGTGAAATGATGTGGGGTGTAGTGTTGTAATTTATTCATAGTACTGCAACATTGTGATAGATTTTTAGGTACGAGTGTACGAACATGTAAATAGGTGGAATGAGTGTGCATGGCCGTATGAGTGAGTGTTTGGCATGTTTTATGTTTTTATGAGAGACCACAAAGCAATGTTCCTCTTTTGGAAATTTAATAAATGTCTTATGTCTTATGTGTTGCTTCTGGCAACCATTGTCTGTTTTGGTTGGGAAAATTGTTTTGAAGGAGGTGTGCTGCTTGACATTCACAAAAGCCAAAGAATAAAAAAAAAAAATATTTTGTCACCTGCAGTATTGAAGCTAGCAGTGACTGGGTGCTGCTGCTGCCCGTTCCTAACGATGACAGTAACTGGCTGACGTCTCCCAACCCACCACCTTGTAACAAGCCCGTGATCAAAGCTGACAAATCCGGTAAAGTCTGGCTGGAGCCGACTGGAGCTGTCACGGTTGTACTTCTGGGTCTTGTGTTGCCCGTGCTCGGACGTGTGGTGTCAGAAGTTGTGCTAGTAGATTCGGCGATCTGCTCGGTTGTTGTAAAGCCGTTATTAAGATCTTTCACGGTGTTAACATCCGTTGAAATAATGGTTGTGTCATCCGTAGTTTGAGGCAGTGCTGTCTGCTGAAGACTCCTGGAGGTCAAGGTCAGGACGACCAAGATCAAGATCCACAATCGTTGCATCCTGTTGTCAAAATAAAGAAACGTCAAAGAGATTCTGCTTCTGTCTGTACAGGTTCTTCAGGGGTCGCGCTGGTTTTAAAATTCTGCGCTTACAAACGCAAGGGGTCTCGAAAAACGCGTATAGCAGGGGAAAAAAATGCGTATGGCTGAGGTACCATTGCAATCACATCAGCGGTCACTGAAGTCAAACCCCTGCAGGCCAAAACACTAGCGCTTCGGTCGGTCGGAGCTGTGCAACTGATGAAGTGATCAACTGACGCCAAACTTTCCCACCGGAAAGATCGCCAGGGACGATTGCTATTTTTAGCTCCAATCACCAACTGTTTTAGTTTATGATACCACACTTTGACGCTCTACAGCCAATCAATGACTGCTTTACAATTTTCCCGCGCATCACCCCACCTCCACCTTCCCCCACCACCACTCACCCTCGCAGAGCAACTGACCCGATGACAGAAACAAAGCGAGAAGCTGATGTCAGCGTGTTAGCGACTCTGTCGGCACTCATGGGCCGTCTCTAAATGCGTACACACACGCATGGGCCTTTGTAAAATGCGTATGGCTGTTCCAAAATGCAACAAATACGCAAATTTTTGCAATAAACGCGACCCCTGGTTCTTGAGGGCATAATAAGTGTTAACAATATTGATATAAATTGCAACAACATCCACATATTATCATTCATTCCGTAAAATTAGCTTAAAGGTTTTACTAAAGATGCTGGCGATAAAAGTATGCAGGTTCCGATCAGATTGTAGAAAAAGGAAGAAAATAGTCGTGAGCCACTGAAATGCACACGGAATACGCAGAAACTGCAATGTGAACTTGCACTAAACGATAATAACAAATTAAAATGAAAAAGAAAACCGTTGTCTTTGTTCTTTTAAAAAAAATCTCCTTCGTTCACATTTTAACTGTTTTCTTAACTGATCTTTTAATATTGACTGGACATTTCATTCCCTTTCAATGTCAGTGCACACCATTTAACGGACCCATTTTCTGGTTATGTAAATGGACTAGTATGAGTAGAATATCATTCATATCAACGCCTCTAAAATCTTTCCTAAAAGGTTTTTCAACAAGTCAGCGCGATTTTGATTTTACAAGTGCTCTGAAACCTGTATCTAGGCCATCGCAAAGGGTTCATGCAAATGTTATTTCCCAAACAAATCATCGTCAGTGAAATCTATATTGAGGAATGCGAAATATTAATTAGATCGTCAATGAACAAAATTCTTTTCTTATCTGTTCATCGTTTTATCTCTACTACTACAAGTAGATCAGCTGAAAACATTACCACCAAATTCGCTCACCTTGAGAACTCGGCGACGTGTGTTGCAATAGTGATACTGCCTGATATAGGGGTGGTGATATAGGTCTTGTCTTGCCCAGTCTGACCAATCACAGCCAGTCTTACTTGTACGCATTCATAGGGCAGAGGTGCCGAAAAGGATGAATGTGGAGAGTGTATGGCTGAACTTATTGTTGAGTTATGGCCCAGCTGACGCGTATTTGATTTTGAAATAATTGTGAAGGTCACGTCTCGAAGATCACAAACACATTGCGCAATGTGTTTTTCTGTATTTTACTGTTGCACATCCGGTGGTGGTGGTGGTGGGGGTGGTGTGTGTGTGTGTGTGTGTGTGTGTGTGTGTGTGTGTGTGTGTGTGTGTGTGTGTGTGTTGTTGTTGTTGTTGTTGTTGTTACGTTTACGTTTTCGTCGTTTGTAAGTTAATTTGTCTGTTTTGTTTTTTGTTTTGCTTAGTTTAGTTTAGTTTAGTTTAGTTTAGTTTAGTTTAGTTTAGTTTAGTTTAGTTTAGTTTTGTGAGGGGTGAGGGTGAGGGTTTCTCCTTCCTTTCCAAATATATTTTAAAATGTATCCCTTTCACAGAAAATAGTGTCAGCATAAAGACAGCCACAAACCGAACAAGACACACACCACAACACTGAATCCAAACTTACATAAAGCATACCATGCGTGCAGTTACCAGGACATAACAGGCCGGGTAGCAAGTAAAGCCAATTTCTTTCCGTAAAGTGAAGGGAAGTTTTATCTTTACGCCAACTTTTATCTTCCGTCCTCTGTAAGGACAGAGGTGTCTAGCTGAGGGCCGAGCTTAGACAGAATTGGGACGGATTGTTCTGTTTATCTAAAGGCCCGGGAAAGTTGGCAGGCATAGTGAACAGTTTGTAGTACGTGATGGTGTCCTTACTGATAGCAAAACACAGAGTGTCAAAGGTTGAAATCCCTACGACTTGACCTTGGTTGACTAGGATCTCCGGGGCTATAGCTGGTCACTAAGAAACTGTGTATATTTTTGATTACCTTTCTCTTCATGTTCAATTTTATAATGTGTTTTGTCTCTGATCACTACAGCATGTTGTTTTTTTTAATTGTGTTGTGTTGTGTTGTGTTGTGTTGTGTTGTGTTGTGTTGTGTTGTGTTGTGTTGTGTTTAGTCGTCTTCTAAAGACAAATGGGTTGTATGAATACCCCCCCCCCCCCAAAAAAAAAAAAATAATAATAATAAAAAAAAAAAAAAAATGATAAACTAAATATATGATTAGGCGGTGACAGATCATTATAACAAACAATATGTATTTATTCTTTATCTACTTATTTGTTTACCATCAAAATTATACGATGTTTGGCCAGCACTTCCTCACAGCCCTTATTGACAGTCATGAAGTTTTTCAAAGTTGCATCTTGAAAATCGACGAGGGTGGGAGGGTGTTTGAGGGTTTAACGTCCTTTTCCACCACATATGGGTGATATCAAAGACGGGGCAACGAGAAAAAGGCCACCACAAATATCTGGCCCCAGCCGGGATTCGAACTCACGACCTGATGAAGTTACAGACGTTTAATTGAAAGTGTAACTGCAGCTGCACCCACGACGTACGGCAATCGTTTCCAACAGGTATGACCGTATCAGATTGCCCTGACATATAGTAAGGACAGCTATTGTTCGGCTTTACGTCGGGGGCCGGTTTGAGTGGCGCTGCACCACGACGACGCGCTTCGCCCGGGCGGAGCAGTCCGAATTTCCCGAAAGGGTCGATGAAACACACACACATACACACACACACACACGCACACACACACACACACACACACACACACACACACACACACACACACACACACACATTCTGGGTTACTTTGGTGCAAACTACAACAAACTGATTTACTTTGAAACTTTCTTGGAGGTTGTGGTACGTTTTTTGGAAGGTGTGTTTGTTTGCCTGTTGTTGTAAACGAGTATTTTGCAAGGATTGCGAAATGTCATTCTGAATAAAGAGCTGACGCGACTCTTTCACAACCAGTGGGGCACAGTTGAATTGAAGCCATGCACTACCGGTGGCTGTGTTTGGTCAATCCTTCAACAACCTTCACACTATAGTTCGTTCAACTTTGTAAAAGCAAAAGCTGTTTATACGTGGGAATACTATCCGTTTTCATGTTGACACTGAGTAAACGAAAGCTGGAGTGTTTACTGCGCCACTGGGACAGAGACTCAGACTCAGGTTCAGACGTTTTGTTGTTTAGACATTTGAACCTAACAACTGAGTGAGTTTGTTATAGTTAACACAGAGTAGTGCCATATCGTCTCACACACACACACACACACACACACACACACACACACACACACACACACACACACACACACACACACACACACACACACACACACCGCTGGACGGAGTTCACACAAGAGTACACACAAATGTACACAACAATAACACAACATGCAGGATACAGACCGACAGGTCGTGTACGTTGATGAGAACTACACAGTGAGTCAACTTCTGTTTGCACGTGCGTTAGGACACAGAGAGAGAGAGAGAGAGAGAGAGAGGTGGGTTGGGGTAGCTTTTCCACCACGTGTGGACGATATCAAAAACGGGGCAACGAGAGAAAGGCCTGCACAAATATTTGGCCCCAGCCGAGATTCGAACTCACGACCCGAACATTGAGAGTCCAACGCTCTACTATTCGGCTATCCCGGCTCCCCAGAGAGAGAGAGAGAGAGATCCGAAAAAGGATTAGGGTGAAAAGATTACATACTCATTTCACCTCTAGGATGTTTTCTAATACTGGTACACGCAATGAAATAGTGTACTCAACTCCCAAGTAGGTCACTGAGTCATAGATCGACTGAGTGCGGCGTTTCGCAATCTGCCTACGTCACTAAATGGAACAGATGCACTCTTAGGGTACAAAACCCTTCGACAAACAACACAACAGTTCAGGACTCGACCCGGAGACAAATCACGTGCACTTTGGTGCCCAGAACGCAGGCAAACTCAGGTTGGGGTTGGAGTTTTCGGGCTGATAAAATTTGTACATCTTATCACAGAAAACACAAATAAATTAAAATAAAATACAAGAAATAAGTCACAAGAAATACTGAAGAAAGAAAAAAAGTTTGGACATCAAACATACAACAGAGGAATGATCATCATCATCATCGTCGTCGTCGTCGTCGTCGTCGTCACAAACAGGTTTTACAACATTAGTACAACTGACATGTGTCAGATGTGTGTGTGTGTGTGTGTGTGTGTGTGTGTGTGTGTGTGTGTGTGTGAGAGAGAGAGAGAGGGTATGTCTGTGTGTGCGTGTGTGGGGGGGAGAGGGGGAATGGCGGGGGGGGGGGGGGGGAGGAGGGAGTGTGTGTGTGTGTGTGTGTGTGTGTGTGTGTGTGTGTGTGTGTGTGTGTGTGTGTGTGTGTGTGTGTGTGTGTGTGTGTGACAGACAGACAGACAGACAGAGGGGGGAGGGAGGGGTGCGCGGGTATGTTTAATAAATTTCAGTTGTTTATTTAGTTGTATTCTCGACACCGTCACACGGTCCAAAGTACAAGTGACAGAAGTATCGTCGTTGCCTCACAGTCACACGCTTACACCATGAAACCGACCCTGGTTGTAGTTTCTGCTGTCATGTGCCCCAGAAACGCGGCTAGGGAATTTCTGGGTCAGTGACTGACGCATAATGCATCAGATAACATCCACACCACAGCATATCCATTGCATGTAATGATATCAGCTGTGCCTGTCAAACGTGACTATCTCTCTCAGTGTGCATCAGAACTGTTTATCTGATGTTATTTTTGTTTATTTCTAGGATTTGAACTTTTTGGGGGGTGTTGTAATATTAACCTTCAGGGCCCAGCCGTATGTAGAAGTCGAGGTTAATTTAGCCCACGGCTACGGGCCTAACCCAGACAAGGACAAAAGAAACCCAAAAGCAAACTTTAAAAAAAAAGAAGCGAAGAAAGGAGTTAGTTAGTTAGTTATTTAGGGCTTAACGCCGCGCAAGCAACAAAGGCCAAATCGCGGCTCAAAGCGAAGAAAGGAAGAAAAATCCTTTTATAACGGCTTAGGCACCTTGCTGGAATGGGCCCGCTTCTTGATTTTTAAAAAATAAAACCCTAGAGCTAGTTTAGTTCGAGGTTAGACTCTAACCCAGGGCTAAAAGCCCTAACCTCGACTATTACATACGAGCCCAGGTCTCTACAAAGTCCTGTAGAGATGGGAGGTGGAGGGAAAAATTAAAACATGGGGCTTGCACACACTGTTCCTCTACATGTACATCTCTTGCAGCTACGCGTAAAGCTCTCGAACCCGTCAGCATAATATCCTCCCAAATTATTGTTATTATTGGTGTTATTAGTGGTGGTGGTGATAGTAGTAGTAGTAGTAGTAGTAGTAGTAGTGGTAGTAGTAGTAGTAGTAGTAGTAGTAGTAGTAGTAGTAGTAGTGGTAATATTGTTATTATTATCATTGTTATTGTTCTTGTTCTTATTATTATTGTTGTTGTTTTATACAGACACTTTACCCAAAAGTTTGGCTCAAAACGCCGCCAGCTAAATTGTTGAAACTCATTATCATCATTATCATTACTGTATTTAACATTAATGTTTCTATGCTAAAAGTAGTACCTAGCAGGCACGCGCGCGCGCGCGCACACACACACACACACACACACACACACACACACACACACACACACACACACACACACACACACACACACACACACTTGAGTGAGTAACAAATGTGTTTTTCACTTTCTCTTTATTTACAGCCCATGCACTCAATCCGTGGCCCTTGTAAGAGTTGTACAAGCTTTATAAGCATACACACGACACTACAAATCACCCTAAAAGCGACACTCCCAAGTCTCGAACGCACACAAACCATTCCTACAGACTTGGGGAAAAAAAAATCCTTGACATAACTCTTAGTTATTGTGCAATCTTAGATCACGCCACATATGATGTTATGCACTACCTTCAGGGCTGGGTTAAACTGTCATTGTCGCACGACTCCGGCTGGTGTCGCAAAATTGAGACACTGCGGCTATTACTTCGGCTGCCAATGCTTGCGTTCACAAACCCTTACTCTTTGAATCAACGGCCAAACTAACGGCCGCAATTATCCTTGAAGCATCATTCTGATTGGGGTGAAATTTCAGTGTATCAACAATGCGCGTCTTATCTAACAGTAACAGTATTTAGAACGGAGTTCTGCCCGTTGCTTTACCCGCAAACACGCCTACTTTGTGCGGACCCTAATAAAAACCCATTCATAAGCAACTCTGTACCATCGGGCTTCACTGTGCTTACCCTCTGCACTGACCGCGAAATCGGCTAGCCGAGACCTGCGCCGAGACAAGTGATACCTCACTCTCTGGGGCACAGAGTCTTTCAGTGGAAAGTACCTCTGTGCACGGTGGGGAAATGGCGCTCACTGCGCTACCGTGACGGGCCTAAATTGTCTCGGTGCTCGCAAACACAAGGTCGCGCACTATGTCATCCTTGACCAGCTTTGAACCCAGAGGGATCCTCAATGTCGCAAGTGATGGCAGGCTGTGCTTCAGAGTGAAAGTAGGCGCGTTTCTGAATCAGAGACATACATAACATGTCTCTGTCTGAATGGACAGATCTATATTACATTCAGTCCTAGAGCACGGTTGTGTATGCTTTTGTAATCGTCTCTTATTCCACCACAAGGCAGGTACGTGATCGTCTGCACCGTGCAATAATACTTGCCTGTAGAGTGCAACACCTTGGCCTGTCAGAGTGCAACCCCCTTGCCGTTTACTCACATCCTGTTGGATCAGTGTACCACGTAAACAGTGCCATCAAAGCGCAACAATAATTGTCCGCTGGCAAAGATTTTGCCCAAATGAAAAGTGGTCGGATATTCAAGACTCCGTTTCAAATCGATTCATATGACACACTAGTCTTCGCTTTTCTATAAAAAAAAAAAATTCGCCATTTTTTAAAATGGCGCTGGCTGTAAGCAGTCACATTTTCACGCCCCGCCGAAAAGGGACTGCACTCTGGAGTCTAGTGATACCTAAGAAGGACAAAACAAAAATACTCGGTGACAAGGAAAGTGGACAGTTCTGGACAACTTTGTGGTCAACGTGGTATTTCGCAGCGTGCACAGGAGCGATGAGTTTTGTCGCATTCAATAGCACAGTACGTATTCAGCCAGATTAGAGATTATTGCCTGCATGAGTTGTCTCCCTTGCGCAACAAGTACACATTTTTCGTAGCAGAGCACAAAGTTGCCACGAAAAATACATGCATGCTGCGGTTCTGTGTATGCACGGGGGACAACTGATGCCGGCAATAATCCCTAATCACGCTGAAAATGTATTGTGATGATGAATGCGACAGAGCTCACCGCTTCTGTGCACACTGTGAAATACCACGCTGACCACAAAGTTGTTCAGAACTGTCCACTTTCCTTGTCACCGCGAATTTTTTGTTATCACTTGTATCAGGTATCACTTGTCTCGGCGCAGGTCTGGTCTCGCCTAGTCGAGGGGAGCCGGGGTGGTCGAATGGTAGAGCGTTGGACTTCTAATGCTCGGGTCGTGAGTTCGATCCCGGTGGAGGCCAAATATTTGTGCTGGCTTTTTCATCGTTGCCCCGTCTTTGATATCACCCTATGTGGTGGAAAAGGACGTTAAACCCCCCAAACACCCACCCACCCACTCGCCTAGTCGACTTCGTTTCAGTGCAAAGGGTAAGCGTAGTTTAGCCCTATTGTACAGAGTTGATTCATAGGGCTCATAGAGTGAAAATGGCAAGATAAACGATCGATTTTAACGGTGACGCGGACGGAGAACAAATTCTCGGAGACCAACACTGCATTTGGGGCCTGTGCCCTATTGATTTCTGTACTATCAAACTTGTTCTACGTTCCCTTGTATCAAAAGCCTAATTTTCCTACCCTAACAAGATCTTGCATACTACAGTGGACTTCGGATATAAGAACAGCGCCGGGGCCAATAAGCGAGGTTTCTTATAAGCATACCTCGGATATAAGGTCAGTTGTGCTAGTGTGTGTTCTTATAACCAAGGAAAGAAGAAAATATTGTGGACAACTGTAAAAAGAGTCGTATATCGACCTCTAATGGTCTGTGTGCGTGCGTGCGTGTGTGTGTGTGTGTGTGTGTGTGTGTGTGTGTGTGTGTGTGTGTGTGTGCACGGCAATCTCTTGCTTGTTTAAGCCTTTGCGTCAATGAAGTGGAACTTGCTGGTTGGCTTGATCTCGATGCAATATAGTTTACTTTTTTTGCGTACGCAAAACATAAATTTAATGCAAATAACTCTAGAAGTTATGTAACAATAGCTGTCTTAATGAAAATGAGAGAGAGAGAGAGAGACAGACAGACAGAGAGAGAGAGACAGAGAGAGAGAGAGAGAGAGAGAGAGTTACGATCACATTTTGACAAAATGACTTTAAAGAATACAAGGATACAAGGAAATTTATTGGCCAAGTTTTCAACAACAACAAAAAACAAGATGGCCAGACATTCAAATGTGTTCCCAGTCTACGGCGTTCGCAGGGGAAAATAACGGTTTTTAACGACCCCTCCCCCTCCCCGCTCCTCCCCTCCCCACTCCACAAACTCACTGCCACTATCCATCTGTCTCTCTGTCGGGTTGTTAGTGTAAGTGAAGTTCAGAGGCAGAATTCCGTGAAGAAATGTTTCTTGGAAATTCCGGGAAATGAAACGAAACGAAAATGAACCTAGCATAACTTCTACTTTCGGTTCTTATATCCGAGGGGAGGTCGTGTTGGGAACAAGATGGTGTCTTTACAAGCGAGGGTTCCAAAAATAGAATAATCGCAGACTTCCTAGAAATGATCATTCCTACTTGCGGTTCTTATATCCGAGGAAAGTTTGATGTGGGGACCTAGCAAGTGCTGTCCATATAAGCGATGAACCCTATATCAGAGGGTTCTTCTATGCGAGTTTTAATAAGTGATCACAAAGAACAACTTTGGCAGGGACCTGCTTTGGGGTGTCCCTATAAGCGATGGTTCTTATATCGGATGTCCTTATAAGTGGAGTCGTACGTACACGTACGTGTTTCGGAAGGAAGACAGTGGAGGACAGCTCCACGAACACGTAAATCATCTCCGTGGCGCGGCTGTACACAAGACGATGAATCATGTAGTCTACCAAGTTGCGCTTCGAAGATATTTGAGGACGGAGAGGATCTTCAGAGACAGAAACAACCCTTTTGACGTGTACGATGATTTTCCGTCTCCCTCGCAGACAAAGTCTATGCCAAGAGAGAGAGAGAGAGAGATGGCGTCAACTTAGACACGTACACAGTGAAGTAACTTACGTTTCGTTCGCAGGTGTGATGTAAGAATTCGACGTCAGTCTTACTTCGTCTACTTCTCACGGGCAAAAAAATGGCGACAGAGGGAACCGGCCCCGTGTGGCTAAAACTAATGTGGCATTGGACGGCGTGACCCAGTTCTTACTAATGCTTCGGCCAAAGTCGGTACCGCTGTGCAATGCGACAGTGGGGGTGGGTGGGAGGGTGTGTGTGTTTGTGGGGGGGGGGGGGGGGAAGGGGGTGTCCTTTTTCACCACGTATCGTCTAAGAAAAGGAAGATAAGCTTAATTCATAATTTGCGCATGGCCATGATGCTGACCCCTGAAAACGCTACACTGACTGCTGATTAGCGCATGTGGACAAATACTGTTGCCTAAGTAGGGCTTTTCTTAAACAACAAAACAAAACAAACAAAAAACACGGTTCGAGTGTACCGATTAGTGTGTAGCGACTCGCTGAGACAGGACAAACATCATGCGATAAACGCCGTCACCCCACCATGTTTAGCTTGTGATATCATCCACGAAATACAGTCAGTGACATCAGTTGTGACTCTCTTGGATATTGCAATTATGGTTTTCCCCAGGTCGTGTGTGTTGGGTGTGGGTCTGATTTTTGGTTCTGTTTATTCGTTTGCTTTTTGTTTTTGTTGTGGTTTTTTTTTTTTTTTTTGCTTGGGTTTTGTTGTTTTCGGTTTTGTTTCTTTCTTTCTTTCTTGTTTGTTGGCCTTCCTGTCTTCGGCGGGGGGGGGGGGGGGGGGGGGGAATTGGTTGTGTTGCTTTTTTTGTTTGTTTGTTTGCTTGTTTGTTTGTTTGTTGTTTGACACAGTGCATTTTAGAATCACGATCAAAGAGCAAATCTCCAACAGTTACTATAGCGAAGGCAACGCTGAAACTTATTAACTCATTTTACTGACGAGTTCGGTTTGGGTGCAGACTTCCTTGCTTGCTTCCTTGCTTTGCTGGCTGGTTGGTGGGATGGTTGGTGGGCAAGCAGCGAAATCTGCCCCACTTATAAAGTTATTTCTCTGTATAGAAACTCCTTTAAAAAAGCTAGCACAAATTTTCGGCACCCAACCGGAATTCGAACTCACGACCCGAGCACGGCCAGTAGTCCAAAGCTCGGCTGTCCCTGTTGCCCGCGTTGGCATAAACAACAACAACAACAACAACAACAACAAACATAAAAAAACATGTCTTGAGAAACTGGGTATTCACACGGGCCAAGCCTCTGTTTTGGCTGCGAGTTGTTTCCCTTGCAGAGCGACGACAGTTGTCCCTTTTGCAGAGCGAGGCTAGTTGTTCCCCTTGTTAGGGGACACGCAGCAGGTTTCCGTAGTTTTAGAGTTGAAGGTGGACATGAGGATCTGGGTCAGGCGTCTCTCCTGGGCCAGGCGCCTCCGCTCCAGTATCATGTTGATGGTGTAGAGGAAAGGGTTGAGGGCCGAGTTGATGGGCAGCAGGAGAATGGCCACAGCTACGTTCACCTCGCTTGGCACGGGTGTGCCACTGGACGCAAGCAGTCCCAGAACGCCGATCGGGAACCAGCAGAGAAAGTCGGACATGGCGATGGTGATGAGGCGACGGGCGATGGTCAGGTCCTGGGATTTCTTGGTCGTGTCCACACTGGAAATTCTGTTGCTGCGGATGGACCAGTAGACGAAGACCTGACCCGTCGCGATCATCACGAAGAGGACGAAGTTCAGGACGATGATGACGGCGAACGAGTAGCTGTGGCCGGGGAAGTCTGCCCTGGTGATGGGTAAGGGGATGCAGATCCCATTCTGGCCGTAGAAGTTCCAGTAGGACGTCACAGGCAGAAGAGGCACCGCGGCCAGGAGAATCCCTACCGCCCAGACGACCACGCAAGCCACGTGAGCGGATTGTTTTCCGAAGTGGACGTCGTTGAAAGGGAAGCGAAGCACAAGGAACCTGTCCATGGTGATGAGGCAGATGATGAAGGCCGACACCTCGCTGGACAGCAGAGACAGGAAGCCTGCCGCTTTACACGCTGTGCTCTGTTTCCACACCTTGTCGTTCCACAGGTAGGTGCCCCTGTAGACTCGATCCGCTACGCCTATCAGCGCCAGGTATACACCCATTAAAAAGTCAGACAGACACAGGTGAGCGACCAGCACAACAAAGCCCTGGTTCCCCGCTGGTTTATCCAGCAACGCGCGGTAGACGAAGCTCCCAAAGTTTCCCAACAATGCGAAGGTGGCAAAGCCCGACAGCAGAACACGGTAGAAGTCGGAACGTAACAGAGCTTCGCAGGACGATATTTCGTCTACAGGAGCGTGACAGTTAGCTTTGTTGAAACTAGCAGGCAGAATTTCCGAACAGCACAGTCTGTAGTTGTCGGCGAAAACCAGGTCGAGTGTTTCCAGACCCTCGAACACGCCCTGCGGAATCTGAGTCAACGGACATCCACGAAAATCTACCACGCGAAGCTGTTGCAATGACCGAAACCCCTCCCCCCGCAAACGCTCCACTCCACTGCCGGACAAGTTAATGGTATGTAGATTCGGGAATTTGTCCAGAGAGTCGACACTCAGTTCCGGAATGATGACTCGGGAAATGTCCAGCCTGCGGAGAGCCGGGAAGGTCTGCCTGCTGCCTGGTGTGGACGCTGCAAACTGCATGATGGGATTGCCAGCCAGCGACAACTCCTGAAGCTTGCTCAGCATCATCATGTGATCGTCATTGAATGACGTCAGTCGATTGTCGCTCAGGTCGAGGCTCCTGAGGTTAGGGAGATAAAAATGGTCGAGATGGCTGATGCCGCACAGCGAGAGACCCACATGTACCAGCATAGTGTTGTTCCACAGGTCACCAGGGGTCATGCCGGAACCACGAGCGTCCAGGAACCTGAGTTTGGGGAAATCAGAGACCCGGAACCGGCGCTCGCAGACAAAGGCCATGACGTAGCACGTGCAGCCCTCGGGGCAGATGACGTCACACAACATTTCGTCATCACGGAACGGACACTGATAGACTCCGTCACATATGTGTAGCGCGTGCAGGCAGATGGAGGAGCCTCGGCAGCGGTAGAAGCCGGGGCACTTGTAGCCGTCACACTCCTCCTCGTCTTCTTTCCCTGGACAGTCGTACACGTCGTTACAGCGCACGTACACCGGCAGGCAGTAGTAGGTCACTCCCGGGCATTGAAAGTGCGTCTCGGGGCACGAGTTATTCCCCTTGCTGAGCCTCTGAATGGTGAACGCACCGTCATTCTCAGCGTCGACGATACCAGGGGGCAGCGTGCCGTCCAAGTCGACTGCTACACGTGGTTCACTGCATCCCCTTTCATCTGCCCCAGTCGTACAATGCTCGAAGCCGTCACACCGTTCTCCCATGGAGACGCACTGAAGCTGCCGAGAAAAACCAACAACATTTTATAATGATAATAATAATAATAAAATGGGTACTTAAGGGACGCCCTCCCTCTCGCGGGAGCTCAGGGCGCCTTACAATCAACACACACTCACTCACCCAGAAACACACGTAACGTGGCTCCACACACACATACATTTAACTACAAACACATCATGTGCAGCATCATACACGGGCTGCCCCTGGCTTACACACACACACGCACACACACACACACACACACACACACACACACACACACACACACACACACACACACACACACACACACGACCAGCAAGATGATGATGTGGCAAGTTATTGGCTGAAGGTTGTGAAGAGGTGGGTTTTCAGATTTGTTTTGAAAGATAGTTTTGTGTCTGCATATCTGATCGAAACTGGGAGATCATTCCAACAAGTCGGACCCTGGTATGAATAACTACGCTGACCAAAGGTCTTTGTCTTGACAGGAGGGACATGGAGTTTCCGAGTGTCAGCAGCAGAACGAAGTTGTCTAGATGGAGTGTAAAGCTGAAGCAAAGAAGACAGATATGGAGGACAGGAGGAGGTGACATAAGGGATGAAATCTTGTATAAACAGTATTGAATTCTAGAAGACATAGGCAACCAGTGCAGAGTGCGGAGAAGGGGTGTGACGTGATCTGATTTCTTTGCTGTAAGAACTAAAGTCTCGGTATACGTACAACAGGCACATAACAGCGTGTGGAAAGTTTTTCCAACGAGTGCGCTGACTCTGTACATCAGAATCAGTCATTTGTGTCACTATATCAGTATAGCATCTGAGACCATTGTGGTGACTCTGGCCAGCGTAGAAGTTGTTCTAGAAGTGTACCGCATGTGTAGCAGACAACGTTATTTGGTTGCGGACTGAGGAGTAGCTAAACCGTGCTGACTGGTGGCTATTTTTGGCTCACTCAAACTTTCACCGGCCCCCGTGGTATAGTGGTTAGCACTTCGGACCATGGACCGGGAGACCCGGGTTCGAGTCCCAGCCGAGGAAAGCGGGATTTTTCCTACCTAGGTCGGCTCCTACCCTGAGCGGGTGTGCTATGTGCCCAGTGCGGAGGCTGTTGCCACACACTCGAGTTTCACCCACTTCACGGGTGCGACCTTGGGGGTTCTTCCCTAAGTATGACACGTCGTATGATGTGGATGATTACACGGCCGGCACCGCAGGTGCCGTAGTTCCCGGAGCTGGTTAATACCGGGATATTTATTTATGACAGGATGCGTGGAATGCGGCCATCTCCCGCAGTCCCAAACCACACGGACCTCCATAGCTCACATCATCCTCATCTCCACCATCATGCTCGATAAAAATTGCCCCAGCTTTCGAGCCCTCCGTGGATTCCACCCATGACCTGGGAGGAACACCACTGGAACTGGCAAAGAGTTGGGGAAGCAAAAAATGTTAAAGGCCATCTGGTTCCATCCCTGAACACAATTTAACTGTTCGCATCATGTTCTCGGCATGTGTGTGTGTGTGTGTGTGTGTGTGTGTGTGTGTGTGTGTGTGTGTGTGTGTGTGTGTGTGTGTGTGTGTTTGTGTTTCTTCCTTTTCACTTGTTATCTTATTTCATCTTTAAGAGCGTAGAACTATTATTTATTATTCGGTTACAGCGCTATATAAGTATTATCATTATCATTATTGTGCCCTTTTAAACTGCTCACACCAAATGGCCAGCACTCGGCCTCAGCCGCGAATTAGTTTTTGGTACTTGCGCGGCTTAACTTGAAGCCCGAAAAATTCACTGACTGACTGACTCGACAACGCTCGGCCAAACTTTTCCTAAACTCATTCACCTGCACTATTTCAAGTAAACTTTATTATTACCCGTCTGTTAGAGCACGGAAATTCGGCTTTCCGACATGGAGCGAAGACGCAGAATTTCTCGTCACTGGCGTCGCTACAGTCGGGCCGGAAATCACAGACGAAAGTGTAGGTCACGTGTTCATGCCCGTTACTGCACGTGAACAGCGGAGCTCGACAGCCATTGGCTGGCGTATTGCCTCTTGACCAACACGCGCTCTTGGCGTCACAAGCTAGGAATTCATAAGTCACGTGACCGGAAGGACACGTCACGAAGCTGAAGGAGGAGTTGGAAAACCAGACGACTGAATTCTGGGTCAACCTCGCTGTCGTCCCGCCTGTTTTCCAGCCGACCTTATCGACGGGAAATTTGTCTGTCTCGCACAGATAGTGTTGGGCAGCGTCTTTCCTGTCACAGCTGTCCACCTCAAGGTCTTTCCGTCTGTAGACCTTCTCCGTGAAGTAGGCACAGTATGGTTTGTCCCCGTACCCAATAGCGTGTACGTAATAGGCAACAGTTCCGTCCGACCACTGGAAAGTGTTCCGGTACCTGCAACAGGGTATGTCAAGTACTACAATGCACCGGGGATTTAAATTCAAATTCAAATTACTTTATTTATGCCAGAAGGGAAATTATAGGCCACCACAACAAAAATTAATAAAACATAACAATACCAAATAAAACGTACACTAACAAAAGCCTCAGTCACGCACACAAGTAAATCTAACCATGCTCTTGAAATATAAAACCATTCACAAACATAATTAAATCTGAAACACTCGCACGCTCATAATTAATTTTACTCACACACACACACACACACACACACACACACACACACACACACACACATATATATATATATATATATATATATATATTGGGGAAGTAAGTAAAGCTGAGAGGGCTCCCTAGATCTAGGAGATGTGTGCGCCTTGCCCTATATTGGCTACAAGCCACATTGGAGGTGGGGGGGGGGGACCTACCATCCTATCGCTGAAACGTCTAACAGATCTAAGGGTATCTCACCATTCATAGGGCCCCCATTCTCCTCCCACCGGGAGGAAAATGGTCTTGTGTACTTTCACACCCATGAAAAACTTGACTTACTAAAGTTACTCTCTCACACACATATAAAATAGTCTTTTGATAATAATAATAATAATAACTGAGTATTTTGTATCCTCTTTCTCCAAATTCTTCAACTGGCTCGAAGCGCCGAGAGCTGAACCCAACACGCAGGCTTACGTCAATCACACGCATTCCCTCATACACTGGACATAAACATCAGGTGGTGCGACGAGTCAGTTCAGCTATTTAAGTTTCGGAATTTAGAATTGCATTTTTATTTTCAAAATTTTGTTCAAAGCAGAGGGAGGAGGAAGCCGGAGTACCCGGACAGATCCCCCGACGTGCGGCCTGAATGAACGGGTGTTTAGGGGTTCGATTAAAAGTCCCTTTCCGCCGCATAAGAGTGATGTCAAAGACGGGGCAACGAGGAAAAAGCCAGCACAAATGCTTAGCTCCTAGGGATTCGAACCCACGACCCGAGCATTGAAAGTCCAACGCTCTACCGTTCAGCTATCTCGGCTCCCCTAAACCTCACCTCACCTCACCTCGGCTCCCCTACACCGCACCAGATGTCAACAGATGAAGGAA
>JACVVK020000235.1:112500-135000 GCA_018292915.2 Batillaria attramentaria
CAACAATGAAAGCGATCACACTGAAACAAGCTTCTCCTTCTTCCTCGTTCTCTGGGCTCTGTCACAGATGGCTGGGTTAGTCGTGCCCGGGGTGAGAGTGGGTGCTTTGGGAGTTTAACGTCCTTTTCCACCAAGCATGCTTGATATCAAAGAGAGGGCAACGAGTAGAAGGCCAGCACAAATATTTTGGCCCAAGCCGGGATTCGAACTCATGACCCGAGCATTAAAAATCCAACGCTGTATAAGTCTATTCGGCTTTCCCAGTTCCGCTACTTGTGGTACTGAAGTCGGTGTTCTTTAGTAGGCCCTCCTCGGGTCCCCACAGTTCCTCTGCATTCAATCAAGCAAACGTTGACAAACTGAACGCTACTACATAACGACTCGACAATTCTCACCAATGGAACGCTCGAAGCAGACTTGTGGTTTGGTCAACTGTGCTGAAACTGACAAACCCCTTTTCGTGCATAAAAAGGGTGGGTGTTTGGGGGTTTAACGTCCTTTTCCACCACACACGGGTGATATCGAAGACGGGGAAACGATGAAAAAGCCAGCACAAATAGTTGGCCCCAGCCGGGATACGAACTCACGACCCGAGCATTAGAAGTCCAACGCTCTACCATTCGGCCACTCCGGCTCCCCGTGCATATAAAGAGATGCAGAAATGTTGTGTAAAGGTGCAAAGCTGTAATAATGTCTCCCTAATTAAAAACCTCTAGTCCGAAATGGAGAGCGATACAGAACAGCCAAACCGTGAAGATTCACAACATAATCATCGCTTTGGGTGTGGTACAAAACAGTTGTGCACGTTCTGAGCGAAAGTGATTCCAGTCAGTCAGTTAGTATCTGTGAGAACTGAATAGTGTTCCATTGCTTCTGCAGGGATCAGAATATGACATGTGGAGTTTATCGAAGATCAAGAACGTTTTCCCACTTTTTTGACGAGAACTAGTCACAGCGTTCCCGTCGTCTTCAAAAGAATAAAATGTGAAGCTGCTCTGTTTATGCCGAAGACAAGAATATATGCCGTACACAATAAAGAAATTCGAACCCTGCTTGCTATATTTTCAGATGGAACCATACAGTGTTGTTAGTCACTTTTATCATTTCTCGGGGCGTAAAAGTAGAGAAATCACTTGGGTTCTTCTCTAAATATTAACGCAAGAATTGTTTCCTTTCTTTTTTCCCCCAATATTACCGCAAGAATTAATTCGTTCCTTTTCCTAATATTAACGCAAGAATTATTTCGGTTCTTTTCCTGATATTAACGTTGACTTTTCCAGTAACGCTGAAACGCTATCAAATATGATTTTACCACCACAGCCTTGAGTTTACGGGTATCCATCTTTATGGAGGCGAACGGACTAATGATCTCCGTACTGTTCTGTCTCAGTGTTTCTGTCTGTTCGTGCGACCCATTGACTGCTTATCTGTTTATTGCTAGTACGTGGTACGGGCAATAAACAGACAGGCTACAAACTACATCTCATTACCGTGACTCACGTTTACTCAGCCTCACTACTCAGAGGTTGTTAATACAGTGTGAATTTTTCGCCCAGCGTACCAATTATCAGCGTTCGTAAAATCTGACTGGGTGTTATGTGGAAGACTTTTCATGTAATTTCTGCGTGGTAATATTCTTGTGAGTTTGTTACCGAGTAAATGTCGGTACTGATTACTGAAGTCATGTTATTTTAGTGTTTAGTGTGAATGGTAGCTGGCAGCTAATGAGATCGGTAACCAGAGCCCGTAACACACACACACACACACACACACACACACACACACACACACACACACACACACACACACACACACACACACACGGCTCGGGAACTTATGCATTATGAAATAATTACCAGGAGAATATGATGCTTTCTCCGTGTCTCTTACTTTTCGAGTGTTGTCAATAGTCATGTCCCACCCTACCTCACAGACACTGAGATCACAACTAGTACGTCGTGTGGTCGGATCTTCTGCATCAGTTGACAAGGAACTCACAGTCACATGCGGCCGGTGTTCCCGCCCCAGGGCTCAGTCCTGGCGCCCATCCTGTTCTCCCTCTACACATCACAGCTTGGTCACTCAGTGATGTTGCCAGGATTTTTGTTTTCTTCGGCGATTTAGCCGAAACAGCCATGAAAGTTTCGGCTTGTTACAGGAAGTTTCGGCTCTCTCTGCCGAAGCAGTTTCACAAGTTTTTCGACTAGATTCCCTACTGTTACGTGCTCCCTCCACCTCCATGAATTAAAGATGTTCTGTAGATACATATCCTCACCGAAAGTTGCGTTTTCTTGGAAATTAGTCCAGCCAGCACAGGAATCTCGCAGAAACGGACACAATCTAGTCGATTCACTCGTGAAAACTTCGGCTCGGCCGGCCGACATGACAGACAGATTATCGGCTTTTTCAACCAAAAAAAAAAATAATAATAAAAAAAAATCGGCTTTTAGCCGAGATCCGACCTAAAACGACATCCCTGTCACTGACATACCCTCATCGAGAAATGTTCAGTTCCGGTACTGAATGCCAGTTTTTTTTTTGTTTGTTTTTGCTGCCCCAACTCTTTGGCAGCTCCTGTGGTGTTCCTCCCAGGTCATGGGTGGAACCCACGGAGGACTCGGAAGCTGGGACAATTTTTTTTATTATGCATGATGATGGAGATGAGGATGATGGTAAGATGATGCCATGGAGGTCCATGTGGTTTGGGACTGCGGGACAGGGCCGCATTCCACGCTTCCTGTCATAAATATCCCGGCATTAACCAGGCCCGGGAACTACGGCACCTGCGGTGCCGGCCGTGTAATCATCCACATCATAAGTCGTGTCATACTAAGGGAAGCACCCCCAAAGTCGCACCCGTGAAGTGGGTGAAACTCGGCTGTGTGGCAACAGCCTCCCCATTGGGCCCATAGCACACCCGCTCTGGGTAGGAGCCAACCTAGGTAGGAAAAATCCCGCTTGCCTCGGCTGGGATTTGAACCCGGGTCTCCCGGTCCATAGTCCGAAGTGCTAACCACTACACTACGGGGGCCGGTGAATGCCAGTTTTTGTTGGTTTTTTTTTTTTTGGTGGTTTTTTTGATGACTCCCAGCTTCACTCTCACTCACGCCGATTCCCTTCCCGACCCTGCAGTAGCTGCAGCTGCAGTTGCCAGCCTTGAGTCGTGCTGCGCGGCCGCTGTGGTAAGTCATGCTGGATGATTCAGAATATGCTGAAGCTGAGGAACGACGACAAGACGCGGGAACTGTAGTCATTCTTCTTGGTCCAAGATCATCAAATCTGTCACTGAGTCATACGCCAAGTTCCCGTCGAAGATGCAGCAGCCTGCGAGTAATGCAATACAAATAACTTGACATGACTTCGTCCCGCGACACTTATGTGGTGGAAAAGGACGTTAAACTCCCACCCACCCACCCTCGTCCCGCGACAAACCACTGCTATTCTGTGATGTGATTTCGTCAGTGGCGCAAACTGAAGTTCGCACTGACTATTCGAACTGAATCATTGTTCGGCATTTTCTGATCGTATGGTATGGTATGGTGGTATGGTAGACTTCTCCTCGGCGCACATGTCCATCTCTGCCGAAATGCTCACGGCGCCGCAGGGCTGGAGGACGAAGCAGTGAAAGCCTGCTGCCGCTGAGCGGTACTTTATGTGCAAACCTCCACCCTGCTATTCACTCTGATGCGTGCGACAGTATTTCTGTTTACCACGACACCGGCCACAGCCTACTCTTCTTCGAAAGATGAACGTGGGATTTTTAGCGTGCACACTTGATGTATGTGTGTGCGTGTGTACACGAAGGCGAGACAGGCACCGTAAACGAGTCTGCACATGGAAAAATCCCACCATATTCCTGCCCACCGGGGACTCGAACCCGGCAGCTCAGGATCCGAAGTCGGATGCCTTAACCACTTGACCAAATCCCCTTATGGGTGATATCAAAGACGGAGGGACACGAGAAAAAAAAATGTCAGGACAAATATTTGGCTCCATGACCCGAGCCGCAGTGAAAGTGCAACGCTGTACCATTCGGCTTTCCCCTTTCCCGCCTCCCCCTGTGAAGAGTGCATTGGGAGTCAGTGGATGCAATGAATGTACCGATGATTGATAAATTGTACTGCTTTTTGTCTGTGTCTCTCTCTGCCGTGTGCGTGCGTGCGTGTGTGTGTGTGTGTGTGTGAGTGTGTGAGTGTTAGCTGTAACGATCTTTCAATGTTGCAGACCCCCCCCCCTCCCCCACACACACACCCTGGCCACGCGCGGCCCCACCTTTCTCGGCTTTTTCCGGCCAACCAAAGTCGTCACAAAAACAAACAAACAAACAACGACAAAAAAAAACCCAACAACCACCAAACAACAACACACAAACAAAGATAAACAATCTGATATCTCCAGTCTTCTCCGGACAAGATGGCAACTCTTAGCTGGACCCTCGCCTGTGACCTGTCAGGTGTTGGTAACCCTGTCCAGCATAGCCCACAGGGTCAACGGACCACATACGCCCCCCCCCCCCCCCACCACGAGAAGGTGGATGCCGCCCCCCCCCCCCCCCCCCGGGGCTTACGCTTGCTTAGATCTAGAAGCAGAGAGTCGATGACGTTTAATTGGATCTAAAAGCAAACAGTCGATCACGCTTGCTTAGATCTAAAAGCACACAGTGTCGCTGACGTTTGCTTAGATCTAGAAGCACACAGTCACTTACGCTTGCTTAGATCTAGAAGCAGAGAGTCGGTGACGTTTAATTAGATCTAAAAGCACACAGTCGATTACGCTTGCTTAGATCTAAAGCACACAATCGCTCACGCTTGCTTAGATCTAATAGAACAGACATTACAGTCATTACGTTTGCTTAGATCTAGAAGCAGAGAGTCGCTGGTGTTTGCTTAGATCTAAAAGCACACAGTCGCTTATGTTTGCTTAGATCAGAAGGCGGAGAGTCGCTCACGACTGCTTAGATCTAGAAGCAGAGGGTCGCTTACGTTTGCTTAGATCTAAGAGCACAGAGTCGCTTACGTTTGTTAGATCTATGAGCGGAGTCGTA
Source organism: Batillaria attramentaria (assembly GCA_018292915.2). NCBI lineage: Eukaryota > Metazoa > Mollusca > Gastropoda > Batillariidae > Batillaria > Batillaria attramentaria. The sequence continues at coordinate 117,545 of JACVVK020000235.1, forward strand.
CGAGAATGAAGTCATGGTGTCTTGGCGGATGTTGATAAGGCAAGCTGGTTCAGTCCAGAGGTTTACTGTGTTCGCTGACTTCGCAATGAGGACATCTGTAGCACTGTCGGTTGAAAAATTCTGTTGATGCTAGTCTGAGTTATGGCGCAAAAACCGAAACCCACAATGAAGACAGTGACTTTGGAGGAGACAGTTGAAGTTATTAAACTGAGTGACAGGGGTTTGAGTTCACGAGCTCTGGCCACACAGTTTGGCGTTGGTCGGACTCAGATCCAGAATTGTGTCAAGAGAAAAGCAGAAGTTCTGTCAGACAGTGGGGTGGGTTTAAACGCCCTTTCCCAGGAAGTGTTCGGCTGCGACTTCTGCGACGTTGCCGACATTGATGCCGACCTCACAGTCTGCGAGAGTCGTCAGGCAGTAGTTTTCTCTGACCGTGACCGTCGAGCCTGTTGCCACCTCCACCCCGCCGCCGCAGGTTGATGATTCGAGCGAGTCGGAGACAGACTGAGGACGTGCATGGATCACTTCCTCCGACGTTCCAGGAATCACGCGATGCCATTGCGTTACTTCGGCGCTTCGCCCTTCGCACCGGGTCCACAGCCATGTTGGACTTTGTTATGGGCTGCTCCGATCAACTGTCATCAATCAGTGCGATGCACATGCGCCAGAAGAAACTGGGGGATTATTTCAGCGTTTCGGCTTCGTCGCACAAGTAAGAATTTTATTCAGTTTGGGCCAATGACAGTGACCGGCTTTTCGATCAACTGACTCTCTTGCCGAAAGACACTGTGTGCGTGCGTGCGTGCGTGCGTGCGTGCACGTTTTAAGTGTCAGACTGATGTGTGTGTTCAGCGTCTTTGTCAATGCCAGATGAAACTGAAACTGAAGCCGCGGACTGACTTCGCTAAATAAAAACGAAAAGCATCAGTTTGAGTCTGTCTCCATTTGAATGCAAGTCCGTCTCCGAGAGAGAGAGAGAGAGAGAGAGAGTTACGTGTGGAGATGTGTTGGAGAGCCCGTAGTCTTATCGAGGTGAAACGATGACACACAGGCGTACATTTCCTCACGTAACGAGTTCTTGTGGACCGCACGTTGTCTCCTCACTCACAGAAAACACGTGAGCGCGTAGAAAAGTTATAACCGAGTGGAGTTTATTACAGCACTTCTCTGGTGTTACACAGCACTTTTAACTTCGCAAATACAAGCTTCTCTTGTGCACACACACACACACGCAAACATCTCAGGGCCTTATATACAGACACAGCATTCCAGCACATTCCGATCATCTAATACAGAATAACCAATCAAAAATCAGAACGTGAATCACCTTATTACTATTTTAAAACTAAAGAAGAATCCAGAATAATCAAGTGGCTGCCCGCCGAACCTAGGCGCGTTATATAACGGGTGTTTGGGTGTTTTGGGGTTTAACGTCCTTTGCCACCACATAGGGTGATATCAAAGACGGGGCAACGATGAAAAAGCCAGCACAAATATTTGGCCCCAGCCGGGATCGAACTTCACGACCCGAGCATTAGAAGGCGAACGCTCTACCATTCGACCACCCCGGCTCCCCGCGTTATATAACGCCTTCTAACCGAAAACAAGTCAGAACAACACGATTTGCACGAAATTTCCGAGCGACTCAGCTCTAGGCCCTAGTGCATACGGCCGCCCGAGGCGAAAAGGCTACAGTTAAAACAAGGTCACCACTTCTCGAATACTCGTGATAACAATAGAAACTTCTGGATCACGGGAGACAGATTTACATCACTAAAACACAATATGAACTAAACATAGCGACTTCTCTATCTCACTAAAACTACAACAACAACAACAACAAAAAACAATACAGCTGTTATCCTACAGCATACTAAACACAGCGCAAACAAAAAGGCACAGCCACGCTCGTAACAGAGAGAGAGAGAGGTAGAGCATTTGCAGAACGCAGGACTAAAACGTGTGCATGTACAATGTACTGTAAGAAAATCCCGTGGCTGCAGAATTAGCTTTATCATGTGAACGAATAATTATGCTCGGTTGAGCGGCAGTTTCCTTCTGTATGACTTGATACTATGGCCCTCTGTAAGGCTGTGACAGTGAACAAGGCGAATCGATGTACATGTACAATGTACATGACCTTAAAAAGGTACATGTACACATAAAGGCATGCATTTCATGCATACCAGAGATACATTTGGTGTATTTTCAAGTGTATAGAGAGCTTTAGGCGAGCCCTGTTGTCAGCTCGTAACACGTGCGCCGCTAGAGTATTCATTGGGTGACATGCTAGCTGTTGACATGCCTTGCTGGATAACCGGTCACCTGTCTAAGGCAGTCAGTTTGGCCCAATCCCTTGGGTGACCGCCTTACACAGGTTTGACTGTACTTTCCGACTTCAGTGACTGAAGCAAAACGATGTTTGCCTGGACAAAGATGAAAAGCGCATGGCTGCGTGTTTCAGTTATTGTTTGGTCATTCAGCAACCGCACATCCAGCTCTCTGGCTTCAGATAACTTTGAGTGTTTGGGAACCCCACTGAATGTGCATGCAAGTTATGGGAATGATAAAATGTCTCCTTCTAGTGCCCCCCCTTTTTTTTGGGGGGGGGGGGGTCGTTTGTTAAATAAAATTCACTCATTTTTTATTTCCTCGCTTGCTTTGCGGATTGACGGAATGTCTAGACATGATTCTCTCTCTCTCTCTCTCTCCACCCACACACACACACACACACACACACACAGAGAGAGTTTCGTCGATCAACTGAAATTGTTGTAAGTGATGTACGGCAAAGTCACTCAGTGACACGGTAGCAGTGTATTTATGGAATGTAGCAGCGTACTGGGGTAGCAAGTGGGGTGTAGTGGTGTAGCAAGTGGGGTGTAGTGGTGTGGGGTGTCACAGTAGTGGTGTAGTAAGTGGGGTGTAGTGGTGTAGCAAGTGGGGTCAGGCGGTGTAGTAAGTCAGTGGGGTAGTGTAGCAAGTGGGGTGTACTGAGCAGTGTAGCAAGTGGGGTGTAGTGGTGTAGTAAGTGGGTTGTAGTGGTGTAGCAAGTGGGGTGTAGTGGTGTAGCAACTGGCGTGTAGCAACACATTTTCGGTAGTCTCAGGTCAGTCAGAGCAACGCCGGGGCCGGGCCGGCAGTGTCAGCAACACTGCGGAACAGAACAAAACAGGACAATATCACTGTGTGTAAAGGCTTTTGTGCCGCTGTGGTTTACATCGTCGATAGGTTCAGTAGATAAACCCTTGAGCATAAATCTACCATCCAGTCACCAAAACACTGCCAGCCGAACTGAACTAGGCCTAGCCAGAGACTAAAAAACTGAGCCACCGCGGATCCACGATTCTGATGAGTAGCCTCCCATGAAAGTACTCTTTTAATGAAAGTCCAAATTGGTCCTTCGAGTTTCGCGCAAGTTTTGAGATCGGCGGACCGGCTGTCCCGACAACATGCCCAAGAAATCAAACAAGCAACTCCCTGCGCTTTTGCAGGCTTGCAAGGATCTCTTTGGTACAGACAATTTGTACGAAGTGATCGGCGTGAGGAGGGAAGCAACTCCACAAGAGGGTAATGAACTAAATGTTACGTTTTCCTACGTCCATTTTACAACGGAAAGCAGGCAAATAAAAACGACAGAAACCACTTAACTTTCACAAGGAAGGCAGTTCATACTGTCAAAACTGCATAGTCCATTCCGCGTCATTTGCGTAGACTAATGAAGGCTTCTTTGTTCCTGGCACGTTTGATCTTTAACATTTTGGAAACTTCGTCGTTCCAACGCTGCATTAATCAGTAGACACACGCAACAGCACACCATATTATTATAACGATCGGTTAGAACATGAACATGGAATAAAGTACGATCAAGTACATAGTATCACTTCGGCTCCTTCACTTGAGTCGTGCGAGAGACTTGGCTGCAGCCTTTACAACTTGCAGTCAACCCCCCGTCTCTCCCGAAATGCACACCCCTCTCCATTGTACACAGTGTTAACCTTTCAATGCTCCCTCCTGACCACCTCCAGACATTGAGTCACACCGCAGAGCTAATTTTACACTCTGAGCTCAATTGTATAGCGGAAGAAAAAGACAAAGAGAACGAGATGGGAAGTTACAAAGAAAATATCATGGATTCATGGTACATATAGTTCGTTCGCTTGAACTTGGATGGTTTCACAATACATGCATTCAAAACCCATGACAGAACGTTTGAAATGTGTGTGTGGATACAAATTATCTGTATCATTTGGCTATCATTAGTGGTTTTGTTCATTTATCCAATCAGTGAAGAAAGGCTACCACAAGACATCCTTGACAGTACATCCAGACAGAGTGGAAGCAGAGAACAAAGAAGCTGCCACACGCAAGTTCCAGACTTTGGGCAAAGTCTACACCATTCTCTCAGACAAGGAGAAGCGGGCATTATATGATGAATCAGGTAGTATCAGTGTTGTAAGTGTCTTGTGCTTCACTAGTCTCAAGAGGGGGGGGGGGGGGGGGGTAGGGTGGTTGGGAAGGGTGGTTGGGAAGGGAGGTCAGAGTAATAGACCAAAGAAGTTAAAAGCTCTTGAGACATTCTGATCATGTACCTTGATGCCTGTGTGTGCTGTTGACTGACCAAAGTACATGTAATGCTGTTTAGGTGTTTGAACTTAGAAAATCTGAATTGGGGTCTTGTATTCTGGTGAATGCTTAATTACTGTATTGATTGTGCAAAACCTGAAGGTGTACACGTTGCCAATAGCATGGACATTCTGCATCTGAAGTAATATTTCCTGGTTAGGCACCAAACTTTAGCATTGTCTTGACACTGGGTATTAAAACAAACATGGTCACAGGCAATAGGGATTTGTAGCACCAAATCTATTAAAAAGGCATTTGGAGGGGACTTCTGTTCCTTAAGAATAAGAGAGGGACATGGATGACATCGTGTGTGGATGTTTTCAGGTGATGTTGGTGAGGAGGACGACGTGGTTGATCAGGATCGTGATTGGGAGGAGTACTGGCGGCTACTGTTCCCAGCTGTCACGGTCAAGGACATACAGGCTTTTGAGGAGAAATATAAAGGTGTGCTTGTGTATTCGTATCACTGTTGTAGGTGTTCGGGGGGGGGGGGGGGGGGGGGGGGGGGGGGGATGTCACACATACAGTGCAGCACCACCCACCTACACATTTTTAGTTTTGCTGGGGGAGGAAAGCCAGAGAATATAGAGAAGGATCTCCATTGAGCAGCCTGGAAGGCGGGAAAATATCAGGATCACAATCATATCACACTTTGACCTGGGACTAATCATGGCATACATGTGTACACATTTTGGCTACACAGCATACATACAGATTTCACAGAAAATGTCGTTTATTCCTGTTAAACATAATGCTAGCTGCACATGCCAGGCTCATTTTTCACTGTTACCTGACATGAAACTTGTTTAAAAACTGTCAGCCCCAGGTTGTCTTTTTTTTTCCTCTTTTTTTTTTTTACTCTGCACACACATTTTAAAAAGGGCAAAAATTCTGTGTTTAGTGAAATTGTTACTCCATGTCCCTGAAGCTGCTAGTGGAGGATGGAAGAGAGTGTGATGCACATTGTATGGTTACTGTCTTTACAGCTTCTAGATTTAATTTTTTTATACATGTAGTTCCACTTTTGAAATGGCAAACCTGTTGGTGCATGCACATTTGTGTGGCAGGTTCAGCAGATGAAATGGCTGACTTGAAGACCGCGTACCTGGAGGCAGAGGGTGATATGGACGTGATCATGGATAGTGTCCTGTGTTCCACACACGAAGACGAGGCTCGGTTTACAAAGATTTTGTCGGACCTCATCAGAAAGAAAGAGCTGCCGGAGTTTGATGCGTTTGTAAAGGAGTCGAAACAAAAGAAAGCTGCTCGCCAGAAAAGAGTGGGTGTATATGATATTGTCTGTTGTCTGTATATTACACTCTTGTGTAGAAATTCTCAGCGGATAACATCACAGGTGCGAGAAGAAAATAGAAATGGAGCATGAGTGGTTGTATCGGTTTCTCAAAATCCTTTGCAAATTGTACGGAAGCGCACTTTTGAATAGTGTTGGTATTAATTACTATTGATTGGGCACCGTGACATGGAATGATTGCTACAAGAAGTCTCAATGACATGGTTAAAATAAATAACAAAATAAAGCAGCTGAGCTGATAAAATGCTGATAGAATGCTACAGTCTACACACCCAAAATTAGGTAGACCTCTTGTTCACTAGTACAGCTCAGTCAAGTAAATTGTTACTTTGTAGTTGTTTTAGAAAGCACACTTATGCAAAGTGTTCATGCCAGTTGTGTGCCTTGACTAAGAATGATTTCTACAAGAAGTACCTGTACGTCTCATTGACATGGACATAAAAAAAATGTAACTGGTAAGCCTGCACACCTACAATAAAAAATAGATTCACCAGCAAACACCTGATGTCGGTGAACATTGTGTGAACTGTTGTAATGGAGTAAGCCTGCACACCTACAATAATAATTTATAGATTCACCAGCAAACAACTGATGTCGGTTGAACATTGTGTGAACTGTTGTAACGGAGTAAGCCTGCACACCTAAGTAACAGATTCACCAGCAAAGAACTCATGTCAGTTGAATATTGTGTGAACTGTTGTAATGGAGTAAGCCTGCACACCTAAAATAAAAAACAGATTCACCAGCAAAGAACTCATGTCAGTTGAACATTGTGTGCACTGTTGACCTTGTTTTACTGCTGTCAATACATTGTGTTCCTTTTGGCAGGCTGCTCAAGAGGCAAAGGAAGCCGAGGAAGAGAAGAAGAGACTGAAGCTTGATTCAGACGATGCACTGACTGCCCTCATTCACAAACGCAGTGCATCTCGTGCAGAGCAGGCAGACAGTTTCTTTGCCCAGCTCGAGGCAAAATACGCTCAACCAGCCAGAGGGAAGAAAGGAAAAGGCGCCAAGAAAAAGTAGACCAAGGGACAGAACAGGGAGAGACTGGGATGTGTGAGTGTAGATCTATGCGTGTGGAGGGGGGGGGGGGGGGGAGGGGGTAGACTGATCGTGCATGTTGTGTATCAATCTGTTCAGGAGAAGCTTACGGGAGTGAAGGCAGAAGCCTACTTAGTGCAAAAAAGAGGTGTGTTATTGTCAATAAACACCTTGTGACTTGAAATAGTTTGCCAGCACTCATTTTGGGTTCTTTTCTTTTTCTTCTCGTGGTGTATTGTCATTGAATTATGCCTGTATTTATAGCATGCCTACTCCATCATGGCATACACACACTTCAACAAGGTGAAAGAAACAATTGTTTATGAAATCTTTATTCCTCTAAATCAAAACGGTTCAAACAAACATGAACCAACACAATCTGTCAAGTGGTCAAAAGAGAAGGGAGGTAACCAAATTGTAACCCACTGGAAATTACAGTCATAAAAACGGCCGACACTGTGCAATTTTCAAACCAGCCAATAAAACCATGGATAAAACGTGCTCGAGACTGCTTCTCTACAGTGAGCTTGATGGTCACTGCCTACCACTACGAAGGTGCTAAAACTTCTAAGCCAAGATGTCGCTGAAAAATCACATATAAGGCAAACTGATCATGTCTTACTGCGTGCAGAGTTAAAATCTATCTCTAGAAAGGATAACTGAACTTTCACAGCTAAAATGCTCCAAAAATGCTCTATGGAGAACCTGGCCACTGTGGTCAAGTTTGCAATTCTAACGCGTTTACTTTGTAGAAAAATTGCTACTATAGTATAGAACTAGAAGCCAAACACCTATCTTGCTTTCAGCTCGTAACCCTCTCAGTCACTATAGCTGATGACAGAAAAAAACAGGTAATCAATTCCCCAGTATACTATTTTCCAACTAACAGAAATAGCCACCCAGAACATACTATTGCTGCTGTGTATTAGTGTACTATACAGGATGAGGAGACCCTGGTCTGTATACTAAAGACATACAGGCAACTCTTTTCTGCCTGCTAGTTCAGAATGTGAAGGAGAAATTCTTTCCACTTCCAATAAATATACTTTATGCAGAACTTGCACAATCATGTCAACAAAGAACTACCCTGCATTAGCAATAATACCCTCGATAACGAACATGCCACGGTTTATCAATGACACAGTCTGCATCTAGTTACAATCTTACATACTTCAGTTTTTACCTATGAGTAACAAGGGGGCCATCAGTGATCATCACAGAAAAAAAAAGAACAACCGTCAAAGCCTTTAATCTTGCCAATGGTCAGGGACCATTTGCCATTTGGGTGGTTGGTTGATCATGCAGGTTTGCTGCGTATCAAATTATGGTCTGATTAGCAGCCCATCTCTGCCCACTAGTGGACTTAAAGGCTTGGTACCAGTGTGGTAAGACTTAGTGCAGACTGACACTGAAATGGCAACAACAACAACAAAAAATTACTACACTAACACATCATTCACAGCACTGCAATTGTCGTGTTTACAGTTAAATTACGTCTTGTATGTCACTCAAACACGTACACTGTGTACCCAGTAACGCTGGACTATAGATCTGAAATAAATCAACAGGAACACCTGTAAATTACCCCAAGACATGGGGGGGGGGGGGGGGGGGGGGGAGGCAACACTACAGGGTTGACTAGAAACACACATCATTATAATTATAATTCTATATCTCACTAGCTACCAGTACATGTATACATAAGATAGTGTGGATGCCATAGCAGTAGTCTAGGGTAAAAGACTGGGTGAGCAGTGAATGAATAATGTGAAGTAGGAAAAAAAGTGAAAATAATAATATCCCAACAAGAACTGCTTGTCTAATGACATTATGCCACGGTTATGGATTGACCATGAACCATTGTAAAAAATCTACTGTACTGGCAAGACTTACAGTTACACCACTTCTAAAAACTCTCTCTCTCACACACGCACCACACGCACACACATACCGCGCGCGCGCACACACACACACACACAGAGGGATATATATACAAGCAATCATAATTGATCCCATCTGGTCAGTTTGGCAGAAACTAAAAAGAACATAACACACTTTGAATAAAGCACAGCTGGAAACTTGCATGGAAAAAGAAAAAAATAGCTCACTTAATTTCTTTCAAATATTTTTTTATAGTAAATGTACAAACAGAGGAGAACATTCCATTTGTAAGTACTGGTACACAATCTGGTAGTAAGAAATATCCATTACTGTTTACACAGGACAAGAAGATGCCATTGAGGAGTACTGAAAACCAGCAGCACTGGGCAGACCTAGAACAGTTTTCCATACAACAGTACTCCACATGTAACCACATGACATGTGTACACTTATCAACCAGGCCTGGTATCCATTCAGCGCATTTAGCTTAGATTTAACACGTTTAAATCTGAATGGGCGTATAAGATTGGGAATAACTATTGTTACGTTAAATGCCTGTTTGGACCTGAACGCGTTTATCCTAGCTTGCGCACTTCATGAATACCAGACCCGATGTACAGGTTTTTGACAGACTAAGGAACACAATGGCGCACATGAACAGTTTCCTTTCAAGAGATACTGTATCGGTGTGATTTTCTCATAATAATTCTCATGTTACTAAAATGCACCGTGAACAATTTGAAGATTATGAAAACTGGATCAAAAACGTACATCTCTCGACAGAGAGGGAAAAGTAAAGAGTTCTAGCACTCTCTACATAAAATGCATGATATGTAAAATTATGTGGTACATGTAATTTTCAGATCATAACCCTTGTGTAAAGATTGAGATAAGAAATCCAAGAGCAAGACTGCATAAAATTCCAACCAAGAACACTGTTAAATCTTTCAGTTTGATAATGTCGAAACAGCGGTTAGGTGTGTATTTTAGCAGTATACTTTGATTTATACATGTATGTAACAGATACAGATCCCAATTACCAAAACCACAGAACTTACATCTTAGATCTTCATCAGCGCACTGGTTCAACCGCTGATCTACCCCTTACAAACACCTTTTACCACTGCTGAATACTGTTACCTTGTATGCTCCATTCTAAACCTTCAGAAACATACACCAGAGATCAGAATCAGATCAATATTCCATTCTTAGTCCAAAAATACTGGCACCCTTCTATCACAGGTACATCAAAGATGAGAAACATTGTGCAGGATTCAGGAGAAAATCTGTCTGCAAAGAGGCTTCAGTTACATCAGATTGAAAAAAAAAAATCCTGAGGTAAAAGGAACAAGGGATTCGTCAATTGATCACCATCTTCATGAAACATTCTCTCATCTGTCATTATCATTATGCATATAATTACATTTCAATGAATTTTTTCCCTAGGACAATTGTTTTTTTTAAAGAAGAAAAAAGTTTAATTCCCGCAAGAATCAATACCCCAACAGTTACAATCATTACTAAACTATTACTCATTGTAGACACGACTGGCACACATCATAAAACAGCTGTGTAGTGATGGTAACAGCTTCACACAGCAACTGGCAGAGGTCAGTCAGTCAGTTTTAAAACTCCTGTAAAAATGATCAACACAAGATCCATCATGAAAAAAAAAAAAAAAAATTGCCAACAGTACCTTCTTACTATTTCATTCAAGTGAACATTTAATTCTCTAACGAGGCTCACAAATGAACAACAATCCTGTTCCCTTCCTCTCCTGTGCCACTGCTGGCCTCTCCTGTACCACTGCTTTTCTCTCCTGCATCAAGGTTGGCCTCTCCTGAACCACTGTTGGCCTCTCCTGAACCACTGTAGTCTTGTCCTCTACCACTTTGGTCCTCTCCCTCTTTCCTGCTCTCGCTGTCAGGTTCTGTCGCCCCGTCCTCCTCCTCTTCCTTCAGGTCCTCAATTAATTCCCTTACTTCAGCTCGCTCTTCGTCTGTGGGACTGTCAGACATGTTGGCGTCGGGGGAGCTAACATCTCCAGACATGCGTTTAGCCTGCAGTAAGTAGCCCTCTAGGTGTGACAAACGCGGCGGCAAGCTCATCCTGCTCCAATTGGTACGTCGCAGAAACATGGGGTAAGTGCCACACGGGTCATCATCTCTGTCCTTCTCAAGAGCGTCGGAGAAGTCCATTGTAAGGAATTCCACTTGTTCGTCATCCAACATGGGGCCGGTACTGGCCAGTGATTCTGTATCCGAGCTGTCGTCGGCCATGTCCATACTGGATGGGACATTCAATCGGCGTGATCGTGGCTTGGTCGGCGACTGTGTGGCGGAGACAGACTCAAGTTCTGACAGCTCTGTCTCCGAGCGTTCCGATCCTGCAGCAGAGACATTGGAAGCGGAGCGGATGATGGGTTTGGTAGGGAAGCTCGCCTGAGATTTTGGTTCAGGGGATGTCACACTCATGCTGGCTGCTGGAGGTTTTTGAAGGTTGCTGGATGCGTCTGTGAGAGATTTTGATGTTCTTGTTTGCATGTCCTTTCCAGCGTGTGGCAGAGCGGGAGGGTTCGGGCTGGTGGCCGGCTTGCTACGTGAGGGTGGTGGCGTTGCACGTGATGTTCCCGATGCATGATTCGGGTACATGGGGTCCATGCAGGCGTCTACCCGCAAGATGAGCCCCTGCAATTTCTGTGAACGACGAGCAGAAGGTGATCCACTGATAGGACTGCCGTCCTGCGATCCACCCTCCCCAGACTGCAAATGCTGCTGTGTGTGAGAGGTCAAGGTCGCTGACCTCTCAGGGGCACTACCATGCTTTCTGCCATCTGCTAAAGCTTCTTGGACCCCTGTGGGCAATTTTACGGGCACCGGGTGTGACCGAGAAGCCGTGGGGCGCTGAGAGCTTGCCTGACCGCCATAACCAGATGATACCTCGACAGGGTTGGAATATGACCTCTGTCGGGATGTTTGGGCTGAAACCGAGTCGCGGAGAGAACATGTCACTGTGTCCTCACTAGATCCATCCGACGACCGAGTGCCCGGTAACCTCATGTACGATTCATCAAATTCTGACGCCTCCACATCTTCGGGTAAAGCATATTCCCCAGAGTATCTCTCTACAGCTTGCCGGTAACTCTCACGCCTCGCTTTTTCTGGATTAGGATAAACTGCCGAGGGAGGAACAAAGGTCTCCGGCACTGTACTTTCTGATTTTGAACGACCCGCCTCAGGGGCCCTGAACCGACCAGGAGCACCTGATGCGATAGCATGTGACACCATAGGGTGAGTCATACTAGTAACGTGAGTGGAGGACCGACCGTTCATGCCGTGACCAGAAAAGGCAGGATGACTAATCCCTCCAGCTTGACTAGTGGAAGAACTGACGTGAAGTATCACTCCACTAGAAGTGTAGATGGGGGGAAGCACACCGAGGGGGTCTGCTGGGATGAACACACCTTCCTGTACACTACCTGCTGCAGAAACGGCAGTCGTGGTTGATGTGTGCGTCGAGCTCACCGGAGCAGAAACTTCAGCTTCCGCACTTGTCCCCGTAGTAACCGAAGGGTCTGATACTGAAACTGGCACAGTGGGACCGACATTTTCAGGTTTTGTTTCCACGAAACTCTGGTCTTTTCCGTGGCTACTCTCTCCACTCAGATTGCGAGATCTCCTAGACCCTGGCATCGACACAACGGAGGAGACTTTGATCACACCGAGAGGGTCCATCGTCTGGTACTGAGCGTCTCTGCCTTCTACAGAATGGCCTTTATCCCAGGAGGGTGGGGGAAGGGGGGACTCTGCCCCCACACCTGCTCCACGGACGCCCAGCTGCTGCTGCTGACGGCGCTCCATCCGCTGGCGGTGAATTTCGTCGCTGATGGCCTCAAGGCTGCGCAGGGCGGTGGAGTACAGGGACTTGGCGGAGCTGACGTCTTCCTCCAGAACGCTCACCTTGTGTTTGTGCTCCTGGTTACAAAACAACAGTCAAATATAAAGACGCTGTCCTTGGCATCAACTTACAAATACCAGCGATCGTCAAATGTGCCAGGACCATGGTAGTCATTCGGGCTACCGCCCTGAACAAAACTGGTAGCCTGAAAAAAATTCTGGAAGCCGGAGTGGCTGCTAGGTTCCGATTCATCTCAGAATTCCTGCTTGCCATTCAGGCTACCACTACTGGAGCTTTCACTCGCCCGACGGTAGATTTGGTAGCGAAAGTGAGCGGGCGAGCGCATTTGACAATTGCTGTGTTATGTTTCACACTCTTTGTTCTTTACAGTTAAAACATTTCAGAATTATTTGATCTTGAACTCTTGAAGCATAAAAACAGGAATCTATTAACCTCTTAACTTGCATAAACACAGCTATATATATTTCTTGTAAAGTGTATGAACATTATGCACATAAAACATTTGTAGTAAAATTGTACTAGTACCGTTTGAGTTTTAAAAAAAACAACAAACAAACAAACAAACACATTACCTCCATTATCTGGTTGAACTTTGCCTTCATCTCAAAATAGGGTCTGAAAACGAACAAAACAAATAAAGTTTCATTTAAACACATTGAGTCTTATGATACTGTTGGTGTCCCTTCCAAACTTTAACAGTGCAATCACCACATAGTAGCACATTCAAGGTTTCACTAGGACACCAATGATGTAAGTATTACTGTTTCAGCAATGAACATTCCTTTGAAGTTTGAAAGTCTGTTAGTGTTGCTACAAACCTGCCGTTCTGGTAACACTAGAAACTCGGGACACGATATACTTCCACATATACACAGACACTGGCATCTGCAGGGCTCTAGCCAAGAGGGCATCAAAAGACAGGCGAGTTGGGTTTTGAACATCACAACTGACGCAGCAGTTAACTGTCGATTAAACAGTCTTGACTCTTATGCGAACACGAGCTTGTGACTATTTAATGTGAACACAGTGACAAGTTGTTTAGCACCATAAACTTACAAATCATGAATGACAAATTTATAAGAGGTCTGAAGCACTTGCAATGGTACTCTCTCTTTAATTTGTATCAGTTCTGTATGTATTTGACGAGTCTCTCTCTCTCTGTAACTCACATTCACATTCTCTCTGTCAACTGAAAACATCACATTATCAATATCAGTGTAATTTCTTCTTCCTACACGGTTCCTGCTCTTAAAATATCAGACAGTTTCACCAGCAAACTACACACAGAAATAAAGAAAAAGGCAAGCCTTCCTATCATCAAGCGTGTTCTGCAACCTGAAAGTTCCCAACAGAGACATGACACTACACAGAATCATGCAATGCAAAACAATAACTCAGGCAAACTGGGCAGGCAACTCCAGCCGAAGGGAAACAACTCAAGTCAAACAGGGAAGGGAGAAAACTGAAGCCCACCACAGAGACAACTTCAGCTACTTACAACAGCTCCAACCAATGCTGTGTTGCCAGGCAACTCATTTGCAAGAAACTCCGACGAATGGACAAACTAGCAGACAGAGTTCAAGCACAAACAGAACTGTCAATTACAATTTTTTTTTGTTGTTGTTGTTTTTTTGTTGCCTTCAGGTGGAACTGAAATAACACAAACTGTCAGTCGCTACAAGTACAGACTGCCCTTTCTGTCGGTCCGTAGGAAAGGTCATGACTGTCTAAGACTTAATCCTTCTTTTTTTTTTTCTTTGTCAGTGTGTGTGTGTGTGTGTGTGTGTGTTCCTTTCTGTTTTTGTCGTTGTTGTTGTTTGCCTCATTGTCCAGTCAGGAAGGGATCCTTCAACATCACCTGTTGAAAAACTGGAGAATCACCTGACAACTGTGTTCAAGTGATACACTTGTACTGATGTAACTGACAGGAAACTTGTTAGGGAAAATTGCAAACAGGTCAAACTGGTGGAACCAAAAACAGCATACAACAACAGACCTATCACTCAGTACACACTGGAACAGGGAAACTGCTACTCACTTGGATTTGGCAATGGCGCGTTTGAGTTCCTTCTGCAGGGCTTGCACTTGATCCTCTGTGATCTTGAAGCGAATCATGGTTTTCTGGTGTTCTAGCTCGCTCTCATTCCGTTCCTTCTCTGCTTCATTCACCTGTGACAAATGTACAGATGCACTTCAAGGCACAACAAGCATACCTGGATGTTGTTTTGCAGCCGGCAGAAATGATTTTTTTTTTTTTAAATTTCCAAGAAACTTCAGATCTGCAACACCATGCATACTACTGAGATTCTAGCGAAATACACTTCTTTTTTGTTTTAATAGTGCAGGAGAAGTGTAAAGACTAAAGTGCATGCCATCCTACACTATTCTCAAAATAGAGTTACACCAAAATTTTATGACAATGATGGTATGTCCAAGGTTGGTAACATTAGAAAGGGAAACCACTGCAAGTCTGTACTAGTTGCCTCCCTTCAGTCAGGAATCGCCAAAATGATCTACCCATACAACAAGTGGAGGTGTCAATATTTCAAATAGCAGAATCACTATGTCCTATAGCAGATCTGTATATCTTCACCAGAGGGTCATGGCCAACCTTCATGGTAGCGTGGTTGAGCATTTCCTGCCAAGCGGGGTCGGAGGGCTGTTCTCGTCGCATGTAGCCCTGCTCTGCCAGCTGCACCATCTCTTTGGCCGCTTCATGCATGCTGCACGCACGCTCAAACCGCAACGCTGCTCGCTGTGTCTCCAGATGAGCCTGACATGCAGACAAAAGAAAATCACTACTATGGGGGGAAAGAATGAGTGGGACTTTAACAGACAAAGTGACAGGACTAAGTTATTCCCAGTCTGCAGAAAAAAAAAACAGGAGCAGATATAACACTAGTCATCTGCAGGAAAATGGTCTTATCAGATCATGCCAAAACACAGCAAAACCACCTTTAAAAAGCTTGTAACTTTTCTTTTTTTTTTTATCATCTTCATGATTTTTGTGCTCACGGATTGTTCTGAGCCGTTGCTTGGTGTCTATCATCACACCACTTAGATACCTGCACAGTGACAGCATCTCAAATGCTGGCACTGAGCCAACAGAAGCAGCTGCACACAGAGCATAGGCAAGAGTGTTTACAGAATCTGAATGTTTGACCACTCCCGCAGAGAGAGGGTGGGTGGGTGTTCGGGAGTTTTCCTTTTTCACAGCCCGCAGAGAGTGAACAACACGATATCACATTCAGAGCTCTACTAACCATCAAGATAAAGCATTTCGAGCATACAAAACTAAGATCACCTCCTTGGCTCGAACACGAGAGTCATAGTAAGGACGGGCCTTCTCAACACACGAGCCAAGTTTCTTGGCCAGAACATCCAGCTTCTGCGTGGACTCGGACAGGGTCTGGCGGAATGATGCCCTAGCATCCTGCAAGAAAAAGGAACTTCTTCTATGTATGACACAAATATTGTACTCTTTCAAACAACAACAACAACAAAAAAGAAGAAAAAAAAGAGCTTGTCTGAAACTGCAGTTGGCACGCTTCACTTTGTAAGGGAAACAATCTTTTTTAAAATCCTCCCAACTGATGCTTCTAACTGATTCAGGTCTGGAACAGTTTGCTGAGAACTTTAGTCATGGTCAGTGTAATTAATACTCACATCAAGCTCGAGTTCCAACCGGTTGATTTCTTCTGAGGCCTTATTCAGCTTCTCAAGTTCCACCTGAATAAAGGGCCGAGAAAAAAAAAAGGAACATTTCATTACAGTGAAGCATTTGATTGATTTTTGACGGGGTGCCCACTCCCCAACCATCTTATTTAACAGAACGTAATCAAAAAGGCACAAAAACTTCCTTATAAAATATTCTAAATTTATATGAAAAGTCCCTTGCAACTTATCCAAGTGTTCACAATCATGGCAGACAGAACATTCCATAGTACTAAAGGGACGAGAAAAAAATGTAACGTTTTCAATTTAACTGTTAAGAGAGAGCTATTTAGATTTCTCAGTGACTGGATGCATGCATGACTCGTGGGAATTCAACAAATGTATCACCTGAATTCTTGGGTCAAGATTCTCATCTTCATAATCTTCGCTCCCCGTAGAAGACAGATGCCTGCGCCGGACATGGTAATGCTCGGCCATGGCAGACATTACGCCTGTCCGTAAGAAATTCTTTACGGAGAAGGAAGAAAAATACTCGTCTATTCGCCAAACGCATCATCTGGCACTACAGTCTCTTCGTTGTTGTCTACACAACTGCCCTTCAAAACAAAAACGGTCCCGTCTGGTTCGTCAACATCATGCAAAAAAACACCCATTTTCACCGTCAAAAACGAATAAACGCTTGACAGAGATTAAAACACCATTTCAGCTGTTTGCATTGGAGGTCATTCCATATTCCAAGAATTTTTCATCATAAATTTTAAGGTATAAAAAGTCGTCGTCAACAGAAAACAGCCAAAGCTCTGAAAGCGGAAGTGTTTAGATAGAGGGCGCTATTGTCCTGACACGGAAGTAGTTCCTATTGAGGTCAAGTATTGACCTAGATTTGCGGTAGGCGGTGATTTTCAGTGAGAGGGACACCTCCCCCTTCGCGTGCAGTGGTTGTAGACGTTCGCAGCCGGACTCCAGCAGCCTGTGAGTATTTTTTGCTTTTACTAGTTGACAT